>JAZHYW010017090.1:0-70376 GCA_037355805.1 Ixodes ricinus | reverse complement strand
ATCACAAATATGGCAACAAGGTTTTTATTCCCAATGTCGTTTATAATAATAATATAATAATAATAAATGTTGTACCAACTCGCGCCCTAAAAACAACCAACAGGTCTTTTCTTTGGTACACATAATAAATGAGGAATTAAAATAACAGAGACATGGCAGAAATACACAAACGTTACAAATTGGCAACAAGTACTTTCATTTTCATCGCGAACACCCGAGAGTCGCTAAATATATCCACTTCAGCATTGTTGATGCGGTTAAAAAGCAGTTGGCAGCGTGATAAAGGCGAGAGATCACAGACAGTATTAATGTAAAAAGTACAATGATTTCTAGTGGGTCGGGAGGGAACATGTAAATTAACATCACTTAAAAGCGAGCCACTATCTGATACACCGTTTACTAACTTATGAAAAAAGACTAAGTCACGTTCCGCTCTTCTATCGGACAAGTTTGTCATCGAAACTTTTTTAAGAAGAAATTCATAATCAAAATAGAAGCGACGTTGAGAATATCGATCATACACAATGCGTATTAACCTCTTCTGTACATTTTCAATGTTCAATGCCTGAGTTTTATTTAACGCATTCCAAGCTACTGAAGCAAATTCAAGTCTAGACCTGACTAGGGCACAGAATAACCGAACCAAGGAAGCCGGGTTATTAAAGTGCTTCGTAATACGAGATATAACACCAAGCATTCTTGTTGCACTGCCAACGACAAATGACACGTGGGCAGTAAACGTTAGAACATTATCAAGGTATACGCCAAGGTCTTTTATAACAGAAAGACGTTTGATAGGCATCCCCTCTAAAACATAATCGCAGTCTATTATGGTGTGACGCCTTGAGAAAGATACGACTTTTGTTTTCAATGGATTCAGAGATAAGTTATTCGCTGTACACCATATAGCAATCTGTGAAACATCATGCTGTAGAGCGTTGCAGTCGATAGAAGAGTGAATATTCATAAAAAGCTTGATGTCATCGGCAAACAACAATATTTGAGCGTTATCAACATATGACGGCAAGTCGTTGATGAATATCAAAAACAACAACGGGCCAAGGATGGAGCCTTGAGGGACACCAGATGTGGAAAAGAAGTGGTCGGAATGACTGTTATCTACACGAACTGTGTTCCGTCGAGATGATAAATAACTACGGAACCAGTTACATAGCTCTGGGCAACAACCATATGACGATAATTTGTGTAACAGCAATTCATGGTTTACTTTATCGAAGGCTTTTGACATGTCAAAAAAGATACAATCAACTTGTCCTCTGTTTGTAACAACAGGGGCAGAGTAATTTAAAAAAGAGCAAAGATTTGTTTCAACCGAACGTCCCTTCAAAAAACCATGCTGACACTCTACAAACTTATGCCGAAAATAAAAAAGAATCCGGGAATACATAACCCGTTCAAAAACTTTAGAAAACCCAGATAGCAAAGATATTGGGCGGTAGTTGCTTTTCACAGAGCTGTCACCTTTTTTCAAAACTGGTACAACAACCGCTTTTTTCCAAAGGGAAGGAAAAACACCAGAAATAAGAGAGAGGTTGAAGATGTGCAACATAATAGGTATAAATAATTCGCTACATCCCTTAATAATAAAGGATGGAATAGAGTCAGCTCCTATAGATAGCTTCGGTTTTAATTTTTTTATTGCTTCCGCAATTTCATCGGCATCTACTCTAATACCAGACAAGAAATCATGGCAGTTGGTTTTTATTTCTTGCGGCTGAGTGCTTTGCTGACAGGTTGAATAACAACTGCTGAAGTAATCAGCAAAAATATTGGCAACTTCTGAAGGTGAAGATACATAGTTAGCGTTGTTATCTGTGCGCAGACAAAGACCTTGGTTTAAGTTGCGCGTGTGTTTCTTGGCATAGCGCCAAAAGTTTTTAGGGCACCGGTTTAGGCTACACTCCACTTGTTCAAGGTGCAAGCGTTTGTCCCTAGCGTACAGCTTTTTAACTAGAGCCCTGTAAATGCTAAACTCAGTATAAAATAGAGACAAACCAGTACGTTTGAAGAGTCTATGAAAATGGTCTTTTTTGCGAAGGTAGATTTTCAACTCTTTGGAGAACCATTCAGGGTGAATTGAAGGCTTGGAAATGCGCAGTGGTACAAATGCATCAATTGCGTTTTTAACTATGGACGAAAACGTCTCGGTCACCAGCTCAACATCATTTATGACAAGAAGTTCACTCCAGTCAAAGTTTTGGAAGTATTTGTACATGTTCAGGTAATCGCCTTTATGATAGCAGTACGTAGTGAAGGGATTCGAAACTGGCTTCTTACGAGGAAGAAAGAGCCCAACTGTGAAAGGAGTGTGAAATAGATCCATTTGTACCATTGGACTCAAAGAAGGAGTTACATAGTCAACAGACACGTTAGATAAAACAAGATCCAGGGTATTTCCAGCGGTGTTCACAGTTGTGTTCAGTTGATTCAACCCACAAAAGTTCATAAACTCCAACAAGCATGTGGCCTTATAGCGTGTTATCAGGTTGTTGCTCTTTACATGACCAAGTGTCCAGTCTACTCCTGGAAGGTTAAAATCACCATAAATTTGTACTCTATACTTGCTGAAATCTATATGAATCTTAAGTGCCTCCAGATGCTCAACGAAGACCAATTGATCAAAGAGTGGTGGGAAATAGTAGTTACCAACTAGATAGTTAAAACCATCACGAGATTTTATTTCTAACCATACACACTCAGAATAGGATTCTAGGTCGAAACGACGATGAGAACAAAGAGATGCCTCGGCAGCAATTAAAACACCACCACCAAGTTTTTGACCAGTGGTTTGATAATCTCGGTCCTTTCGATATACTTTATAATTAGGTGTAAAATAGTTTGAGGTAGGTATCCCATCGCACAGCCATGTTTCTGTAATGCAGACAATATCAAGCTTAGTTGTTATCAAGTTAGACATAAACTCGTCGGCCTTTGTACGAAGGCCCCTCACGTTTTGGTAGAAAACGCTAAGCGTTGACGCCATTATCGGGTGCTACTGTTTCCTCGTTATGAACACGCGTACTGTCAAGTCGGCCAAAAAACTGGTGGAAGATGCTACCCTCCGGCCAGACTTCGGGTTTGTTTAGCGCTGCGAAAACTGCCTCGTCACAAGCCAAGTGAAAAGAAGAATATGAAGGAAATCTAGTTTTCATCTTTGAACAGACAGGTGTTCGTCCCTCCAGAAAAGGCTCTATCAGAGCTTCAATATCATTCACAGACGTTTCTGGGTCGAGTCTAGATACAAATAACGCCATTTGGCGTACGGGCGGTGGCGCAGCATTTACCTTATCCGGTTTAGCGGTGCCCGACGATGGTTTCGCACGTCGCCGAGACTTGACAAGGACGAAACCGTCATCCACCGTATTCGCTGATTGTAGTCCATTCAAACCAAAGTTCCGAGTTGGGAAATCACGTTCAACAGCAATCACATTGTCTGGATGTGAAGTCGTTTGGCCAGGGTGCTTTACTTGACGGATGGTGGACGAGGGATGATGTTGCACGTTCTGGGGCAGCCGTGCTGACAAAGGAGGGCTGTGAGGTACAGGTGTAGGCGTAGCTGGCGGCTGTCCAGTGACAGTAGCGTATAACGGCCGCGATGAAGGAATTAGAGGGATTCTGTCCAAGACGTTCTTGCGGAGTTGCAGAACTTCAGAACGAAGACTTCTGTTCTCAGCGCGGAGGCACTGGAATT
Organism: Ixodes ricinus; assembly: GCA_037355805.1. NCBI lineage: Eukaryota > Metazoa > Arthropoda > Arachnida > Ixodida > Ixodidae > Ixodes > Ixodes ricinus. The sequence goes on along the minus strand of JAZHYW010017090.1, from coordinate 66,664 downwards.
CCGCCGTCAGTATGTCCAGTTTGCCGCTCAAAGTTTCCAAGACACGCATGAAACTTGCAGGAAAAGGTAGGCTCTCTTGCGCAGAGGCCGACTCACCGTCCATGACGTTCAAGTTTTCGGTGTTGGCGGACGTTGAAGCGCGAGCAGCTTTTGGTGACAGGCTGTGACGCCGAGTGCAGCCGGAGCACTTGAAAGTGCTTGTCCCAGTTTCCATATACGTGTTGTACTCCTCGAGCCCCACGTTGAGGCACTTGCAGTGGAATTTTCGGCTGCAGCCTGCCGAACACACAAGGAATTGCTGCTTATATATACAGGTTAAAAAGAAGGGGCCCTAAAATACTTCCTTGTGGAACCCCTGAAATAATACGCCTTCTGTCGGAGGAATGACCACTAATGTTAATATATTGGAAGCGGTTACTCAAGTATGAATTTAGGAGTGATAACGGCAACCCTCGAATACAATAATAGTTAAGTTTACAAAGCAGAATGTTATGATCTACGAAGTCAAAGGCTTTAGTAAAATCTACCAACACGCCAGCTACCGTTCTTTTTGCTTCAAAATTTTGTAATATATATTCTTTCTGGGACAAGAGGGCTAATTCCGTGGAACGATTTTTTCTGAAAGATGCGAAGATGACGCGATAACCCGTGTTTCCTACTGTTTTGTTGTTGTTTTAGTTGTTGTCTCTCGCTGTGTCCCTACTCGTCTTGATCGCTTTGGTCGTCGCAATATATCTATTTTCCCTATAATATCCCTTCTTTCTTTCCTACCTCGGAAATGCGGGTAGCTATCTGCTGCTAGCAAGTGCAACATAGAGAACAGAACCTAAATCCTGTAGCACAAAGAATTGACGTCAGCCGCCTCTTCAAAGCGAGCCTCCACCACCGGGATTAAGCCTCAGCCTCAGGCCTGAAACTAGGCTACAAACAAACGCCAATTCCGAAGTAATTCCAGACGCTCCGACAGCCGGCGCTGATCTGATTGAATGAACGGTGGCTCAGTGCCTATTTATTACGGTCTGCTTACTGAATCAAGGATATTCCTCCAACGTGAATTTTATTGTAGGCAGTCCGAGAAAGAGTGGGACAAAGAGAGTCGGTGAAAAAGAAAGGAGGCATGCCAAAACACAGAAGGGACTCTGACATAGAGAGTTTACTGAAATAAATCCTCTTCGGGTAATAACCTACATAATATGCAGTTCGTAAAGGTAATAAAAGATGGCGGCGGGAAAGTGAAGGCCAGCTGCGTAAAATCGCAAAAGGGCAAACTTTTTTGAATAAAAAAGCAGTAAAACAATATAGAATGTACAAATAAAAAAACCGGACAAAAGCACGACAGCTAAACCTAGACTAAATCAGAAAAAAAGGAGACATAAAACAACGCAAGAAATATATTTTATGTTAAACAATAGGCACATCGTACGTTGGAAGAGGAGGTACGTAAAAGCTGTGTTCTCGGTCGGCTCATATTTCTCAGTCTACCGTTGACTTACATACGAAAGCGCAATTCTACTCCACACTGTCGCATCTTAAAAAGGTCAAGGCACCAAGAATAAAAAAAAGTAGTAACTTTATATGCCGACTTTTTTTTCATCCAGTTTGTGGGAGCTGAGGGTGAAAGACGAGGCAGAGGGCACGGGACAGGTGGTCGGCGGAGAAGACACAAGCTGGCGCGAGACAGTCCGTGCTGAGCGAGGCTGGAGCTGAACAGGAACATCGAGGCCGGGCTGCCTGGCCAGACCCATGGTGAACCCCGGAGCGGTCCACCAGCGAGGTCTGGACCAAGACCGGTGGAAACGGCGAGCCCTGACCATTTGACCTGGGCTACGACGATCCCGGGGTGGTTCCGCAGCGAGACTTGGGCATTGATAGCCCGGGACAGCCAGCCTACACAGCGCTGGCGTGGGAAGGGTGATCCGTAGGGCTGGACACGGACTCTGACTGTGAGCTCTGATCGACGGGCGACAAGAAGGGTCGGCGTGCCTAAACTGCCGGCTCTCGACGACGGGCAACCCTGAGGTACAGTAAACCCATTCAATGTCTTCTCTGTGTTATGTCACTCCCTGGATGACGAGCGGAGCGCATACCGATCGGGCGACGATTATTGGTAAGAGGGATCGCCATAAAGAACCCCACAAGTTTCACACATTTTAGTTCCCTGGTAATCTCAGAAGCGTAATTAAACCTGACACAAGCACATCCCTGACATAGCTAAAGTAACCGGCCAGCGGCCAGTGGCCGGTTAGCCCGATGAACGCACTCGTTATACCCCCTCCCACATTTACTTCTATTTTCTACTTAGCATATTTGGGTGTACCGAACGCGACACTCTTAAAACTGCGATGCAGTCGTCGTTTGTTTTATATTTTTTGATTAGAAAAGCTGTCATTAGAAATACCAGTGTAGCAAAAGAGTTTTCTTTCTTGGAATTAGCCTAAGCCATCAAATTTAATGCTTACCAACACCCTTTCAAAGTAAATCTAAAAGAAAAAACAAAAGCATAGCCTTGTCTTCAATGTATTCCTCAAACCCAGAGAAACCATAACGTGGAGCGCGTGCTTATTTTTTTATTTTGAAATCTGAGAAGACAACGCCGTCTTTAAAAAATTTCAAATAAAGTTTCAGATAATTCGCTACAATGACTTTAGGCACCAACATCCTAGCGGCATCCCACACTGCCGGGTAATAGTTACAAAAATGCAGAGGGGAAGCAATTTGGCTTAGAAGCGCGATTGGAGGAACAATACGTTTGGTTTCGAGGCTGGGTGGCGCAAACTACCTCTCGTTGTGATAGGGTACAGCCATCAGCACTCATCCATCCATCCATTCATCGATCGCGAAATTGTCTTTACTCTGAAGTGGAACATATTTAGTGACTTCAGTTTGACCATTCGTCTTCTGCCAGCTGGCCGACATTTTACCGTGGACAATATTCACGCGACTGACGGTTCGGCAAGAGGGGTCAGAAAAAAATGGCTCGTTGACGTGATCTTGTATTGCATTTTAGTCCAATTAATTTTTATCAGTAACTTTCTCTCTTTTTTGTACTTTCATTTTGCAGTAACATCACATTTCTTTGCGTTGTGAATCTGTCAAAACAGCGAGGATAGCTGGAATGCATTTTAAATTCAAATTACGTACATGATTCGATTAAAATAATCGAATTGGCTTTCTATGGTTAGCGATAGGTAGGGACAACACGCTGTCCACGGGTGGACAGTACTGAACAAAGTAATGTCATGATGTCATTTGTGTGCGTGTTTTTAAATCGGAAATATTAAGCAAAAAATATGGCTCTTATCCAAAGCAATGAGATGTTCGCACTTTTTGTAAACATCCTCTTTTGAGGTACGAAAGTTAAGGTAACGCGTAGGTGCATTACTAAGTCTTTACAAGCTATGCGTAAACTATGCAAGTAACAGCTCGAAATTGTGATTATCAGGGTGTCAGTAACTTATACATTTCCTACTCAGACCATCTGACACTTCAACAATCTGAAAAGAGTATATAAGTTGCGTACTTGTTTGCCTGAAGCCATAAACAAACAGAAAATATTATTCTACTGCTACGAACTGTGCGTGTCAGATTTAAGATCCTGAATAGAATTACTTATCGTTTGCCTTTTTATCTTCGGTTATTTAGCAAAGTGCTATTCGTATAATATTATTCAAGTGGCAAGAGAAAATTATTTCTATATTTGGAGTAATTTCACGTTCAAAACAAATGTTTCTGTAGGCTAAACAGTAACATGAATTTTAGATATTAAGGAAAATTACCGATTTCTGGTAAACGACAATATTGTATTTTCTACCTGTCTTTTTTAATTTATAGACACGTTTGTTTTACTTTCTGCTTTTATTAAAATTGGCTTGTGCAAGAGCATACGCAGAAATATTTGCGTGCGCTTCCCCACCTCTATTTTTGGAATATCGATCTCATCGAGTACACCTTTGTTTGTTCATTTCCTTAGGCTCCAGCGTCTCCGGGACACGTACACTAACGCACAGATTAATTGAGTTCTGACAGGTTCCCCAAGCGTAGGCGCCATTAACATTCCGGAGATAATTACCGTAATGGTATTTAAATAAAGTTTCCCTTGAACCTGGATGCGGTCAAAACTACACCCACGCTGCGTGAACACGCAGTGTTTAAACGGTTTTGTAGGTCGCCGTTTTCTTTCTCTTTTTTTTTGTCACAAGGTTTTGGGGAAAGTGACGTTAGTGAAGACGGATTATAAAGCATTCAAAATAGAGTTTAAGGGATTAGCTATCCTTAATAAAAAAAAATGAAGGACAAAAAAAAAAAAGAAATTCCGGCTTTTTAATGTGTCTTGCAAATAAACAACGCCGCCAGGCGAGGCATTTTATCTTCTGCTCCGACAATACCACCCGTTAAAAAGAGGCCCGCTCATGACGTCATTGCCCGTGGCTCTCCTACTTGTACCAAATATGCTAAACCTGGACGAGAGACGCCGGGAAACGGCAGACGTGTCCTTCTTGGCGTCGTCTCGGGCTAGCGTCCCGCTCATTGTGAGGTGCCGCTTGATGCGTTGGCGACCATCATCATCATCATCATTTATTATTCCTTGAAGGCCCAGGGGCATTATACAAGGGAGTGAACATTTAAAAAATCAAACAAATAACAACTATTTATCAATAAAAACACGCTGCAATCGAGTTTTAGGTTAGAAAAAAATAAGCTATATAATGCCTGCAGAAAATTTCTTAAGTGTCAGATAAGGAAACAATTACGTCAGGCAGTGAGTTCCAGTCGTCAATGGCCAATGGTAAAGTAGACATTTCGTGAGTGACGGTTGACGATGAAATCAGACGGGGTTTAAAATAATAGTTGAGATGAGGGAAAATGCGGTAAGGAGGCGATAGCAGACTTTGCCTGAGATGACTGTTCTAATCAAAGATCCGATGAAGAAGAGAAAGACGAGACACCCTGCGGCGGTGAGAAAGAGTGTCAAGGTTGGCTGATTGGAGAAATCATGATATGCTTGCGTAAGGGTAATAGTCGGAATAAATAAAACTGAGGGCTCTGCTTTGAACGGATTCCAGGTTGTTAGTTAGGTATGCCTGCCACGGTGACCATATGGAAGAAGCGAATTCTAGTTTAGTTCTGACCAAGGTAGTATAAGCTAGTTGTTTTACTGGGGATATAGCTTGTCTGAGGTTACGGCGAACAAATCTGAGGGTGCGGTTAGCATCGGTGATGACATATGTTTTATGAGTGGTCCATGACAAGTCAGACGTCAGATGAATTCCTAGATATTTATACGATGAACAAGCAGTTACTGGGATGCTAGAAAGGTGGTAAGAGGAGGATAGAACATGTAAACTGCGGGGAAAATATAGTGATTTACATTTATTATAGTTTAAAGCCATTTGCCATTTATGACACGCCTGAATTATAAGTTGGAGATCGTTCCGCAAGATTAGTTGACCGTGGCGTGAATGAATCGGTCTATAAATGACACAGCCATCGGCGAACAAACGTACTTCAGAATTGATGCCATGGTGGAGATCATTTATGTAGATTAAAAAACGAAGGGTGCCGAGAACGGTTCCCTGAGGGACGCGAGACGTTACTGTGCTTGTGGTAGATTTTACATCGTTAATAGAAGTTATACAGAGTGCGAGTAGTGAGGAATTCAGAAATCAATTTACTACAGAGGGGTGAAGATTAATATCTCTTAGTTTCATTAAAAGACGTTGATGAGGGACCTTGTCGAATGCTTTGGAGAAGTCAATGAAGATGGCGTCAGTTTGAACATTGGAATCGAAATTTGAGTAAACGTCAGTTAGAAATGCTGTTAGCTGAGTTTCGCATGAGTATGACTTGCGAAATCCATGCTGGTGCTTGAAAAGGAGGTTATGAGAGTCTAGAAAGTTTATTATGTTAGAATAGAGAATATGCTCCAAGAGTTTGCATGAAACGCTGGTGAGCGAGATGGGACGATAGTTGCTGATCAGTTGGCGATCGCCTGTCTTATGAACGGGTACGACGTTAGCAATTTTCCAATCGGATGAAACTTCAAAGAGTTTAAGAAATTGAGAAAATATGTCGCAGAGGAAAGTGGAACAAATATGTTTAGTGTTTATTAATACCTTAGAGTTATTTTGGTCATCTCCGGAGCTGGAGGACACCTTCAGTTGATGTATAGCCTTAAGTACTCCAGTGCGGTCAATTAAGATAGGATTCATGAGAGGGTGAATGGATTGGGACTAGTCGGAAATATTTAGCAAGTCCTTGTTAGTAAAGATGGAGCAGAAGAAATTGTCAATAGCAAGAGCGCCGTGTTTATCTGAAAACGGAAGTCCGTCGTCATCTACAAATTGCAAAGAAAGGGATAGTGCCGGATTGATTATTTTTCAAAACTTCTTTGGTTTGGTGGTTAGTATGTTGGGGAGATCGATAATATAGAATTTGCTTTTGGCATGATTAATGGTGGATTTATAAGCCCTAGTGCATTCGTGGTAGGCGTTCCAAGAAGGCACAGTGTTGACAGCCTTAGTCCGCTATGAGTCTTTTTTTCTCTTTTGGATTGACTATGAATTGTTTTTATTGTACCAAGGGTTAGTGTTATCAGATATAATACGGGTCATTGGAATAAAACGTTCAATTAGGTAGATCATTTTACCTTTGAAGAGAGTCCAGTTTTCATTAACCGTTCTTTCCCAGAAGTTAACTGTGAATGTATGATCAAAATCCTCGAGGTTCGAGTTGATAGATGCATAATCAGCTCTAGCGTAATTGCGAATGAATTTGTAGTAATGTGATGTGACAAAACGAAATTAAAAACAAAGAAATAAAAAAGCCAAGGTTAAACATGAGTACTGTAAAGCCATTTACACATTCCTGCCCACTCTTTCGGTCACATGTTTTGAGCATAAAATTAATGCCCCGCAATACCACTGAAAGGTGTTGCTGGTGTCAAGCATGGTGCATTGCAAAGATATATTTCCTGAACGGTTTTCGCCATAATTATCACTGGAAAAAATAGTTATCTTTAGTGTCTAATAAACAGAACCGAAAATAACACGTCCCTCGTCCCTGAGAATATTGAACAATAAAAATTTATGTATTAAGCATAAACACACAAAAAAATGTTCTCGAAGTAATCTGTATTAAACGAATTTCCCAAATATTCCAAAGGTGTAGGTGGCGCCATGAGCACCGAAAAATGAAAAAAAAAACGATTAAGACGGTGACCATTATTTGAAATACCACCCTTCAGCTTTCCCATATCCCTGACAGTGACACACAAAACGCGAGCACCGAACTTGACGCAAGCGTATTCAAGCATCCGCATTTCTGCACGGAATGTACGTCCTCTACGTCCACCGCAATTGAAGAGGGTGGGAAAGGTGGGGCCACACATTCGACGGATCCTTTCTCATATCCCTTGCGACGATGGAGCGACAAGGAGGACCGGTCGATGCGCTATTCGAAGAATTGGCTTCGAAATCAATGGCTGCTGAAGATGCCGCTGACTTGCCGTCCAGCCCCGCTCCTGTCATACATTTTTAGCCAAGATACTATTCGTGGTGTTCGGAGGGGGCACAATGCCAGTGGACGTCGACATTTATTTTTATTAAGCTACGCGTAATAAAACGCCAAGTCACCCTCGAAAAAAAAACAATAAACAAAAACACGAGGGTTACCACCGCAAAAGAAGCGCAAACCATATAACGTCGCTGGGAGTGGCAAGGCATGCGCTGATGTTCGGTGCGTAGTTGCACTCAAAAACACACCAAATGGCGGATCGTGATAAGAGAGCTTGGAATAAAAACATAAATACGCACATAACTGATTCTTATAAATTTTGCAGGATTAGCCTCGCATACTGGCTAGTTTTAAGCCTCGGTCACACTAGTTATGCGTGTAACAGAAGACAGAACGCACACCGCAGACATGATGAGAGAATTATATGCGGATACAGCTCCAACCATCCACGATAAAAGCATGCTTTCCTTATACATATCTATGCTGAGTTTTGTACGTAATCCGGTACAAGTACTTACGTAACGGCCCCGTTGTAAATTGTTTACCCCCCCCCCCCCCAGCTCCACATCAGCTTTGTTGGCAGCGCCAGGCCCCTGAATCTTCTTTACTGCAAAGTCCAACACCAAATTCAAAAGATCAACGTGGGTATTTCTTAAAAATACGAAGGAAGTGCCGGGCAAGCTATATTCGTTTTTTTTTCTTTCTAGTTCGTTTGATTTGTTTTTTGTGATTCCTTTTTTGCGATCGAAGACGAGGAGATGGTGACTCCAAGTGATTGCGTGCCTATTTGATAAGCACGAGGCAATAAGTGCGCAGAGAAGAATAACAATCTCTCTCTCGGTTATAATGACTACGATAATTTTCATTATATCACAACGGGAGACTATGCCCCGTCTATTCTAAAAGCCCCTAAAAGCGATGTGACAATAAGTGAAGGGGTTAATGCCCTAAGAGTCCTCGTCTGTTGCTACTGAAAGGTATTAAAACACTTGTGTGCTTCTTTAAAAAAAAAAAAAAAGATGTATCTTTTTTTTTTGGGGGGGGGGAAGGAACAAAGGGAGGGCTATTTTTTTTTTGTACACCAACGTCTAGGGCTGGCCCGCTTGATTCGTGAATCCTAGCCATATCTGCATTTCAGTCATTTGTTTTGCGAGAACTTCGGGAGATGGTCATGCTTTTCTGGTTTCACTTTAGCTGACGTAGGCTAGAGACACCGGGCTTTAGGAAAGAGTGAAACTGGCGAGTGGGGCGGTGTTCACAGCATTTCGCTGCCCGTGGCCTCAGCGAACGTTGATCTCGAAAACACTGGGGTAGACTACAGCCGGGCCCGTCTTTGTACATTTGTTAACGGCATCAGGAAAGGTACGTACGGCAAACGCGAGTTTACATTGACTTGTTTTAACCGACGTGCCAATTTTTTACGTACCAGTGTTTTATTAAATTTTTTATTACTTATTGAGTAAGCTTCATTTTCTTATTCACTAACGTCTCAACCGAGGCTTGACCTATTCAGAGCCAAAGACAGAAGAATATTGATCTATTTGTAACGTCGTTCGCTGCCACCTGGCCATATTTGCCGGTGTAGATAAATAGATAGAGGCACATATAAATAATTTCTTAATGTTTGGCCAGTTGTATGACAACTTCTACAGCTTCTACAATTTTGACAGTATCAGGCACTAGCTGGAACGGCGAAGCTAATATTTTTTAAGGTAAAGAGCACTTCCATCGCTTGCTGGCTTAGCACAATGCAGTCCATCAACAAACGCGAAGCACAGTACGGCACTCCAAACAGTCGACATCTTTATGAAAAATTCAAGCTACGATGTCCGAGGAGACTTCCGAGAACCAGATATTGCTAAAAAAATAGTCAAGGTCAATAATTGGGGACTCGTGGCAATAAAAGAAACACAAAAACACGTAAATAACCGCGTTCCCCGTGTCCCTTACGTTTAGGACGGTAATGCTGGAATTAACCGTGACGAAGGTGACGAATTAATTTTTGGTGTAACAGTCACTTTCTTTATAGAAGGGTAATTGTAATTTTAATATTTTGCTAATTAGCTTCGAGTAATTGCAAATGCAATTTCTTACTGTTTTTAGTAACATCTACAAGTATGTGCATACTTCGAAGATAGATGTATGCAGACAGTTCTTTTATGATCAATGAGATAGCAACGTCATAAAATGAAGAGAAACGCGACTCAAACTGTGTCTTCAGACTGTCGTTTGCATGACTTGATGGAATATGCTTATTGGAGACATCAACATAAGCGGTAAAATTTGATGCTTACAGTAATCATTTCTAATGGCAAAAAATGTGCCGATATCGTCTTCGCTAAATCGCTGTCGTCCAATACACTCAACAGAGTTCAAAATACAACCACAGGAATGACGCAGACGACATGGTTGGCAAAAAATATTATTGTCAAAATCGATTCATCCTCGCTGCAGTGCTTTTTTTCTTTTTGCCCGTCTTAGGTCAGATACTACGGAACTATACATCGGTTCACCTGTGAGTTCAGACGCAATCGACACTACGGTCTAATGATGCCGACGAGACAGCCTGAAAAGTTTCACCATCATGGGGTTTGTCATGTTCCTGTTGCACGTTCTATCATCGTTCAAACAATCCTAAACATAAAATTCCCAGTGACTTGCGTTCCGAACGCAGCTGAAACGGTCCCAATACGTTGTATCTTTAGGCTGCGCTTGGACTTAAGCTGAAACGAAGTATATGCGAGTAACGCCGCCACTGGTAATTAGTGACTATTATTCGGTTATGAGTTAAGGGTGCCCTAAAGCTGTGTTTTTCTCTCTAGCTGCTTCTATGTTGCAGACAAACATACCCCTGCTTTAGGATGCAGACGTACACAATAAATGTGCGGTGATTTTCCGTTTCACGGTCGATTCACTCGCATACACCAACACAATTTTTCCAAACAAGCTCGCTTCTCTGTACACCAGGTGTTGCACTGCGCCTGCGCAGAAACCAAATTCAGGAGGAGTGAAGCGTCCGACGCATGAGCAGTACCGACAGCAGCTCTACCGCAGTGGCGATACTCTCAGTGAGTTGAGTTGGTCTATAAGATGCTACGATCCGGTACTGCCTGCTAAATATCTCCAAAAATGCACCGTCAAGGCGCTGGACGCCATTGTGCTTTTTCTCCTACCGGCTAAATCTAGGTGGAGTGCAAATTCGTCTGCTTCTGTCGTAGGGGTAGTGGTGACGTCCGTAACGCCGAGCTCTCATCACCTCTGATTGAAGGACAGTGGGTGGACGTCAAAGCAAGCTGTCTTGAGGGCCCACCCACTAACCTTCACTCAAAGGAAATCAGAGATCATCGTTCTAACGTCATCACAACCGCATGCAAAATAACTAGACGAGCTTGTGCTCCGTATCAACCAGAAAAAAACAAAAACAAACAAAAAGCACCAGAATATGGGGCATTTACGATACATGAGAGTTTAGCCCGGCATTGAAAAAGCCTGAAAACGACCAGCGCCATGACGATGCTCTTTTGCAGCTATTTGATTGCCTCGATGGGATCGTGGCGTCGACAACGGCCGGACCTCGAGTGAAACGAAGTATAGACTTTTTCCGTTCCCTTTCGTTCTCAGTCACGTGGTTTCCACATCTGGTATGTGGGACAAAAAATAATAAGATATTGTAACCTGGAATACGCGAGAAAATATAGGTGAGGCAAAACAAGAGATGCGTGATAATCACATATTTCTCGTGAACGCCTTGCAGCGTCGTGGAGAGATCAAAACGATGTTTTAACAGATACCAGAAGTGACGACATTCAATATGGCTGTGTCCATTGTGGAATAGGTGTGTATATAAGAAAGTTAGCGATAGCTCGCGGGAGGAACAATCGGCTTTCGTTGCAAATCTGCCGCAATATGTACAACATTCGACCGAAGTTACTTCTTCAATACGAAAGAGCAATGTGCAGCTGACCGTGCTGTCGTCATCGGCTCAGGGCGTTTTCGAAATTAATCAATAGTGGGGATCTCCAGTTTTTTGTAACAACCCCCCCCCCCCAGTCACGCACACAACAAAGTCGGCATTTTCATTGATTGTTTCAGTTGTTGCCTCCGGCCTTGACCACTTGCGTCCCAACGTAGCGGCGTTTTCGAGATACGCTAGAAGCGTCAAGATAATTTCGGTCTGTTCACCTCGAAAGCGAAGTTGAAAAGCGAATCAACTAGCTCGTTTTCAATTGCACGTTTCGCAAAAAGAAACGAAAAGTCACGTCCTTTGCTTATTTTGGAAATACCAGATAATTAAATTTCGCAGTTTACAAAGCGCACATAGCAATAAAAGGAGGAACAATACATAAGAGAAAGTACATGCTACAGCAGCTTTTGACGACGTGCATCCGATGGTTGTCGAAAACACTCGATCGCACACGGATACTGTTCTTTGCCGACTATACGAGCATTCGCTTTTTGTCTGCTCACTGCTCCATTGTGTTATTTCTTGCCTCTGCGCAGTTTATCGGAATAAAATTTGGCAACCGCGTTTGCATTTGTACACGCCAAACATCATTCAATCAAAATTCTCTTGAGCCACCGACTGTTTTCGCAGTGCGCTAAAAAACAAAAAAAAACGACAAAAAAAAACTTACTGCATAGAAGTAATTTTGCAACCCCTGGAGCCACTCTCATAGATTTTTTGTTTTTTGTTTTATACTTTTTGAGTTTTTCTAATCTTGAAATTCAGAAAGAGCTCACCTACGTGATGATGGCGTGCCCTGCTATTTTTAGCTGCTCAGGTAACTTAACGACGACAACTATCTTTCACAAGTAGTTTCTGAACGAATACAGTATCTGGGTTTTATGTGCTGTTCATACCTGGGTTCATATCTGAATGTGAACACGCGAGTGTGTGCGTGTGCAGCCGTATAGTGTATAAGGGCGCACGTGCCTGTAGTTGTATACAGGATGTTCTTTTTCTTTAGGCTTTGTAGATTGTTAAAGAAGTCATCAAAGATAAAATAAATTGCTGTTCATGCCAATAAGTTTTACGGCCACCCTAAAAGAAGGGGGCATCACCACACCTTTTGTCCCATATAATACACTCCAAGACTTTAGTTCAACATACAGCGTACTATAGTCGAACAGACGGCCCCAAATTTTACGACGGGCTTGATAACTGTGCGATAAAACTTATTAAATAGTTAAAGTACGTATCAAAGACCACAGAAAGAAAACACCGAAGTTTTGCGGTAGTTTTAAGAACTCCCCGATTATTGTTTTGTAGACGTACATTTACAATTTTAAAAAGTAGTACCACACGGCTATCAAACCTCTCGATGAAAGTTAGTGACCTTCAGATCGACGTTAGTTCGCTAGTGTGTCGAACTCAAGATTTGGGGTGTATTATATTGGACAAAGGATGTAACAATACACCCTTTTTTTAGGAGTGCAGGGGGACATAGTATAGGAGATAATCGCCACAATAGGTCAAGTAATAACTAAATAGTATTAATTATCTTGTTAATGAGTGATGTTATCATAGGTTCTACTATTTCAAACTTGCCTAGCGTCACCGAAAACGACTAAATCAGCCTATTTTAGAAACAAATAAAGGCTTGGAGCGCGTGGGAGCGGGTCTTGCGGTAAAACGCACACTTGATGTTTTTTTTTAACACTTGTAATTCGTGTTTTAGCATCGCTAACTTTGCGCCTGCAGCATGAGTAACTTGTGCGCACTACCGCGCTTATCACAATCTCCAACTATTTCTAAAATCGACTGTTCTTTAACTTTTCTTTGATGCGTCTCTAGTCTCTGAGTAGACACCTATAATAATTTTCACAAATTAAAATTGAAGTAACAAATTTTATTTAACATTTCGACTCATTGTGTCGATTAGCCGCCTTTACTATCTGCCCCTGGATGTATAGTTTACGTGCACATACTGCTGTAGTGTAGCATTTACGTTGTGTTCTCAAAACACATGTGTAAAGCCTGAAAAAACACCCGGTATGCGTGCACACGCTTTGTGCGTGCGTGGGTACGTGCGCGCGCACACGCGTGCGGGAACGTATGTGCTTACGTTCATGTGCGTGCCATGGGACTGTGTTTGTAGGTGCATTTTAGTGCACGCGTGCTGATATGTATGTGTGTTTCCGCATACTTAGGCATCCATACGAACGTTTTGTCATGTTGTGGCCAGAGCGTAGGCATGTTTGCTCGTATGCGTGCGTGTATGAGTATGTAGGCACTGCGCACGTAGGTATGTAAGTGTGTGAGCGTTGTTAGTGCGTATACAGTTGTACTGTTAATTCAAGCGAGGTAGGAAGGAACCTTATGTTGAGCCGTCCTAAGCGAATCACGTGACCTGGTTCCAACTTTTCATCTTTGTTGTTGTCTTTGTTCGTACAACGTTTAGGTTTTGTTTCACCGAATACGGCCGCGCAATAAATGCATACAGTATGAATAAAACGTACAAAAAGTTTTTTTAGTATTATATGATGTCGGATGCTGGTGTATAACCATTCACCCTTGTAACTGCCAGTCTGCAATCACTGATGTCGGGCAGCACGACGGCTGCTCCCGGAAGTATTTCGGTCCTGCCTAGTTTGAAATATAAAAAAACCGTCATGATAACTTCCGACCTTTTTATTGTATTGCTACTCCAGTGGTGGAAATAAAACATGCTGATTAGTTCTCGCTTAGACTTGGGTGACACACCCTGTATAAGCTTCCACACAAGCACATATGGAGACGTGAACGCATGTTATCGCTTAGGCACGAAATTATTTCAAGAATAACGAAACGTAGCAAATAGGCAGGTTGCTTCCTTGTTAAAATACACTCCTCGAACTGACAGCGCATTCAATCATGGAATCGGTTAGATCTTTTAAATTCATACATTCAACATCGTCCATTCTCTCAATACCTTTCTCTCCTAGTACCTCTACTCTAAATAGGGAGCGACAAGCCTGCATACAAAGCAGAGCTGTAAACAGTCTATTTTCTTTGCCGAATGCACGCAACACTCAGTCCAAGGCAAAACCAAATTGGCATAAAGAAATGATAGATGGAAACGGCGCCGCGGGTCACTAGGCTTTAGTTTTCTAGTAGCAAAATTGTTTTTTTTTTTGGTTCGCGAATTATTCTTTGTAGGAATAAATGGGGCGGTGGTAATAAATAGCGCGTGCCCTTGTAGCGATTGATGGTGTCATGCTAATTCGGGTCGACTGATAGACGCCGTGAGTAATGGGAAACCGATGCCACGCACGTATGCAGTCACCAAACGTTTCCTTTTGTAAACAGTACAAAGGCCCCAACCCAAAGAGCGTTACAGAATAAAAGATGTACAATCGTTTCTACAATGATCATTTATATGAGCAAACATCACTTTTTATTTGGTTCGCAGTTTTTCTAGTAGAGCTGCCAGCTGACATAGGCTATTCAAGTACATAATTTTCTCTTAGTCGTAGTACCAGTTGCAGTAGTAGTAGTAGTGGGGGTAGTGTAGTAGCAGTAGTAGTAGTAGCTGTAGCACTACTTCTAGTGGTAGTCACAATACTAGTATTAGTATTAGCACTAGTACTACTATTACTAGTACTAGCAGTAACACTAGTAGTAGTGGTAGTGGCAGTAGAAGTAGTACTACTGATAGTTGCAGTAGTTGCGGTAGTAGTGATACTGGTAGTGATTGTGGTAGCAGTACAAGTGATCGTAGCAGTTATGCAGACTGGCACAAGACAGTGCTATTATTTGTTGACCACCAATAATATCTCGCGTCATTATCTTTTTACAGGTTAAACATTAATTTGTTTGCCGAACTATGGCGAGTACTGAAGGACAAAAAGGGAGTTTTAAAATGGGTACTGGGAACCACGAGATTCAAGTTGAGATTACAATGACTGTGTGCTGAAACAACTGCAAGTACGTCGGACGAGCGGATGACACGCAAACGTGTCGCCCTGAGACCAAGGAAGAACAAATAAAAAGGAAAGTTTACAGCAAGAATAAAATTGGTTCACTGATTGTTAGTCTTAGACTCTTTGCGACTAGGTTCTTCTTCGTTGTGTTTGCTTTCTAATTTCAGGTATCAATTATGCTTTGCAATGAATGCGATGCCGAGGGATATCACCTGCTACGCTGAATCCGCTAATCCTGCCTCATCAGGCCTTGCATTGGGCCGCCATGTAGCTTGACCCTGGGGTTCATTTAAATATTTATTCGGAAAGTATAAGTCATCTGTTCCTCGCGCTGAAGGTTCGGTGGCGTCAGAACGACGTGGAGCTCTTAGAGGCTGATTGAAAAATAATAGTGGTTAGACCTCAACGCACCTAGCGTTGAGGTCTACCAACTATTCCTTTAATCAAGGTCAATCAGTGCTCGGCGTCGCTTTGAGTTCACCGCAACTCTTGCGCAAGAAGCAGAGGACTTGCTCTCCGTATAGTCACTGACGGCATTAAAACGTCGCGGAGGCCGTTTAGTTGTCCCGACTCAAGCGCGAGCTTCCCACCTTCGATGAAGCTTCGGTTTTCGTGAGCCTCGGGCGTGAGCTCGAAGGCAAAGCACCACGGAAGACAATGAGCTTGAGCTCGAAGCCGATCTCATCTTGTGAGTGAATAACTTTGCTTCTAGGGAACGTAATTCATCTTGTTACCTCAGTGCCATGGTGCCTCATCCGAGCTTCTTTCATTTCCCTCGAGGAGCAGTCCGAACTGAAGCTCTTTCTTTGTCCTCAATTTGACGGTTGCGGAAAGGGAAGATGCTTTCACTTTACCGGGCTTCCGCTAACATCGACGTTAAAATTAGGAACCGTCCTTATAAAGCAGGCGAAATGCGCTACTTGTTTCTATGCATGGAATACGAGAGAATCGAAAAAGGCAAACGAACTACAAATACCCTTCGCAAACTCTTAAGTTACACTGTGTAAAAAAAAAAGCAAAAAAAAAGCTTGTTTTATTTTTTTTTGTTTTCAAAGACGTGAAAAACAAAAAGGCAGCGAAGAACGATAATCATAAATTATATATATTTTGTTGGTGGACAAGAACTGCTGTTTGACCAATACCACTTAGAAGAAGACCGGAGTCTCGCCGTATTATTAGTAATATACGTGGAATATAAAGCCTTTCTAACGGCTTGATAAAGGTCACGTGGCGTCTGAACCGTGTTTCCAATGCAAGCTGCGAGGAGATGACAAAAACATGTCTCCTGTAAACGTCTCCGCTTTTCAGCCCGCTTTGTTCCTCGAGCTAGGCGACACCGCAGTGCAAGCGCACTTGCAGCCAATCGGCGGAGAATGCCTCTGCCTTAAAATGCAAACGACCTCCATAATTTAAGTTCCTCCCTGTCTTAAATCTAGACACTCTAATAATTAGTGAACACCCGACCTGCCCCAAGCGACAAGCACGCAGAGATTTGACGAGAGTGCGCTGCAAAACGCCAGACGCTTCCATTTTGGTGTCACCTGGTGCTATGAGGGGCGGAAGTTCGTCTGCTTCCTACTCTTGGGTTCTAATGATGGTAGAACACCAACCTCTGATTGGAAGGATAGAGAGTATGTAGACATCAAGGCAGCGAGCGTTGAGGTCTACCGAGCTAGCATTGAAATGCCTCAAGCTAGCATTTCAATCCTAGCCTTGAGACCACTGTCATCTCAATTCCAGCTGCCTTGAGGTCTACTCACTGTCCTTCCAATCGGAGCCAACAAGAGCTCGGCATTGTGACGTCACCGCAAACCCTACGAAAGAAGCAGAAGAACTTGTGCTCCTCATAGTCACAGATAGCTTACAAAACAAAGGGTATGGCTCATCACGATACCGCCTCTTGCTTCGTTACTTGTTCTTTCGGTGTTGTTATCTGCTAGTGTCATAATCTTATTGGCCGCAAAGCGATAATAGGATACTATGAATGCCCCATGCTGCGCATTTCCTTGAGGTGTCAGTGGCAAGATAGTATCGTACTTCTCGTGAAACGCTGCACGGCGCGCACCTGGTGACGTGGGCGCAAGATGTGCGGCACACTGTGCATAGATTAGTGATGAATTTAGACGACGAAAGGTTCCATCACTGCTTTCAAGTTGGTGTTAATTCGTCACACGACAGCATGTAAACTAACACCTTTAAAACACTTTAGACGGCCTGTGAAAATCCGTTTCTCAACGTATCTTCCTACAATCTACTACGATATACTACACACGGGCAAGCAGTTGGTGTTAATTTACAGATAAGAAAATCAAAAATAAACTAACCACAAAAACAAATTGGCTGATTAATGTTGCCATTTTGCAGACGAAGCACGCCTATTAAGATGTGCTGCCGACAGATGGGGTGCGCTGAGTCGAGGTGGATCGATTCGAGTTATAATAGCAGACGATCTCGAAAAAGAACCATAATCGGCTGGCGCTTTCTCGACGCAGCGTACGCCATCTGTAGGCAATACTTCTGAGTACACGTACATTGTCAGCAAAGTAACAACTTAAAGGACAAAACGAGCGGGTTGGTAGGGATAATGAGGTTGTTCGTCCTTTCTCGTTTTCTTCCTCAAACTTAACAACTTAAACTGTAAAAAAAAACATTTTTTTCGAACCAGGTTAGTATTTTTGTTGCTTGATATTTTTACTGTGAACTTCCACTACCTCCTTGCACCTGTGTAGAAAATGACAGCGCGATATGTTCAGAGACCGATATTTGCAGGCCGTATATTTTGCCTCAGAAACGTTAGTTTACTTGCTGGATAGTGACGGACAGAATGTGAACGGCGGGGAGAGGTTTCAGTTGTCGCGTCTCGAAAGCGCGTTCGTTACCTTCGATAACGCTTCGTCGTCTCGTGAGCGCATACAAGTGCAGCTACAGTATGGCGAAACCCATCGAGCTCGTGCGAGAGGACGGGCGTTTAGAAGAGACATTCCTCCTGCTCATCCCACCTTTTTCGGGGGACACCAGTCAGACGAATCCCGAAGAGCCTCATCTCACAGGACAAACAAACTATAAGCACTTTTCGTGCACATGTCAAATACACGCGGCTAGATATTTCTTCACACTTAATACACTGATAACTACCCTGAAAAAAAATAAGAATTATATTATATATATATATATGTATGTACCAAAACCTTACTTCAAAAGCCTTCCCAGGTTGCTGAAACGTTGTTTTCGTAAAATTGGCGTCGAGTTTATAGGCATCTGTCCGCCCATTTGAACGGTCCGAGAAGCCTGGATTTGTTTATGATGCAGGCGGTGGCCTGTGCCTTCAAGAATGTGCTGTTCATAGAGACCGCGCAGAGATCTCCGATAATTCCTATTTTGTGCGTGTTTCAAAACTCATATAGTGAGATACTTGGACCTCATTCGTTGCAGCAAAATATTATAAGGCGCACGTGCCGCTCGGGTTCAGTGCACTGTGGAAAAGAAGAACGTTTCAGCATGCGAAAAACAAAGAAGAAACCTGCATCAGCCAAAAGTGTTATGGGTATATACCCATATCGGTTGGTACACCAATGAAGAGGAGGTGAGTAGGTCTCGAAACGGTGGTTTCTTAATTAGAACTTGGTTGAACGTCGTCTTTTTTTAATTAAATGAATATATGTACTGTTCGCGACGTAATGTTTACACCTCTAGCCAGAAAATATATATGTCAGTAATCGCGGCCGCGGTTCAGGTATCGCGTGGACGTTATGTGGCAACGCGTGTTGATCCTACCGACAGGAGTGCCGGACGAACCAATACCATCTACACAGGGGTTTCTGAGCACCGTCCTAGCGTAAAGATAACTCGTATACATAAGCCAATGAATGTAGTGCAATACATCTACCGAGTAAAGCTGTCTGTATGTGGTGTATTTGTTATACTCCAATTTTGTAGAGGTGAATATCTAAAAAAACATTCTAAGCAAAACACAACAACATTGGCAGCGACATTAACTTTTAAAGTTTTATAATGCGCGAAATGCATTATATGGAATTGGCGAGGGAATTGGTGTGTCGCGTGAAGTATATTTTACCCGCTAAATTTAGCGGGGAAACTGAAAGGTTGTATAGGTCAGGCGACGTCGAATTCGGCCGCTAAATTTTGCGGGAGAAACTTGATGGGTCTCAAGAAGTGAATGTCTCCGCTAAATTTAGCAGGTAACTGAATTGGTGCATAGCTCACGCGACGTCAATTTTTCGCTATATTTAGCGGCGAAACCGAATTGATATTTTGGCCACGAGATGTGAATTTTCCCGTTAAATTTAGAGTGGAAACTGATTTACACGTACAGGTTACGTGGCGTCAATTTTCCCGTGGCGTACAGCGTTACGTGACGCCACATTGCTCGCTAAATTTAGCGGAAAATGCACGAGCGGACGCACGAACGAACAGACGGACGGACGGACGGACCCAATTTTCGGATAGGGGCTAGCGGTAAAAAAACAAAAAAACGTTCATGCTTAAAAAAAATATATATATATATTATATATATTACTTTCATGCACGGGAGGAAAACGGACACAGACGGTCTGCTACTCACAGGTGAAAACAATATGAAAACAAAAACTTGAAATCTTGTTTGATATCCGCATCCAAAATCAGATCCTAATGTCCAAGCGTGTATGTTACTATCGGTGAGAAGCAGCGGCAACCAGGCGATTTGATTCTGTTTTCCTTCTCAACCAGAAAAATAACAAATATTTTCGCTGAATTTCGTTTTATAGTCTTTCTACATAATAATATTGAGTATAATAAATGCATCACCTAAATACTGCGCTATAATATCTTTGATGCCATTGATTGGTTTATTTATATGAATTGTATTAATCCTGAATTCCGCTCAGAAACACCCTGTAGAAGAAACGGCCTGCGTTTTCCTCTAAAGTCAACGCTAACACGCAGGGTTTGTCCGTGCGTGTTAGCTCTTGGAGAGGGTTATTTGCACCGTTGAGGGTGTACCCTTTTTTAGTGTGTATTGTCATTTGCTCATTTATTGAGCTAGCGTTGCAATGAAGTACCCGGTGCACTGCTTCAAAATGAGTCCCGTTACTTTCCAACAAAAGATTTGACTTTAGAATACGGAATTTCGTAACCCAGCACAAAAGTATCGACGTGTTATTTCAACTAAAGTCTTACAATGATGATATGATAAGGCAACTGCTAAACTGCTACCTTTTTCTGAAAATCCGCGTTAGTTTGTTCCAAGTATTGCGTATAATATTCGCTACCCTGCTTCCGAATGAACATGTCACTTCTCAAAATTGTTTGAAGGGTTTTAGAATAGCGTTACACTGCGGTCTTTATTATTGAAGCTTTTGAAGTTTTCCTACCTTGTGGCACTGACAAACTTGTGCCGCACTGCGGTCTCCGCAACCCCGGTTTTTTCTTCTTTTTTTTTCTGCCTTCTCAAAACCATGCTGAGCAAACACCCTCCCCTCTCCTTCGCGTCTCGTGTGTCCTCGTTGCGCGTCGAGAAATCTCGAGAGCACTCCGTTTCCGGAAAGCCCGACTTCGTTTGCCTAATTGAACCCCTTTTGATGAGGTTTCAGGTCGCAGTCTGTTTTCTAACTGTTAGCGAAACGCTCGTTTGTAATGAATCCGCCGTCCACAGTAATTTTAGTAAGTTGCGACTGTTCCCAACATGGTAGTGAGGTAAGGGTTTCAAAATGCACTCGCTGTCGATTTAAATCAAGGAAGACATTAGCAAACACTGTTTAAATTGGGGAAGACATGAGAAGCACTTTGAAAATGGCTTAGCAATACATCTGATATCACGGAACAGGCTAGCAATCTTTTGAAAATGCATTAGCGGCGTTTTCAACTCGCAAAAATGGGTATATACGTGTTTATGTTACACGCTGGTTGCACTGCTAAGTGCAATCGACGACTGTCCACGCACTCTTCTTAACTTTCCAGCCTAGATATCGGAGAGTCAACATGGGTGGCGTTGCCTAAGCATCGGACAGGTTAGCTTGGAGACTCAAAAGCATTCAAGTAGAGCATGTCGTGCTGTACTCTGTTTCATTCTGCAGAGCGTTAGCAATGGCAGGAATACATCCTAATACAGATGCAAGTACTGGAAGAGAAAAACAATGGCGCCTTCCTTAAAGCGGCACTGAAGTGGTTTTTGAGTTCGTGTTTTGATGATGACAACTAAATCTAGACGCCCTAAGTATACCTAAAAAGCAAAGATGTAGTCATACTGTGATTATTTCTTTAATAAAAATGTAATTGAAGGCCGCCAAACCTCGGATTCATCCGAAAACAAAACCACCCTCATTGGTCACCGCTCGCATATCAAAACGATCTTTGGCCAATGGCGTTGGACGACGTTTCGTCGCGCCGTGATTCCGAGGTAGCCTCACCGGCCGAACTTCTTTGTCATTCGAGCTTCGATCATGGCGGAGTTCTCTACGCTCGAGCATCGCAGCGTAAACTCTGGTACGTGATGTCAAACGATGTCGCCACGTTGAATTTTGCCTCGGGAGGACGGGGAGACACGAACGCACTTCCCGAAAACCCGGAGGGAAAGAGTTCATGATACGTGCGCTTCCACGCATCCCGAGGGAACGGGAAATTCACCCAACGCGGAGGAAGGCAAGGAGAAAACGTAGTCCCTTGTTTGTGAAACGATAATTGCAGTATCGCGTATTCTAAACTAGAACTATTTTACGTCTTGTGAAATTATCCTGCACAACATATCTAAATGAACTCGAAATTGTTTCTTCAACGAAACTTTACAAAGGCCGCCAAAATTTTCAAACATGCGATAATTTCATTGGTCGGCGCAGGGACAGAAAAGTGTCCGCACGTATTTTATTCCTGCGTGATTAATAGGCGGTTCTGCCTTCTAAAACTGAAGATACTCATTTAATGACACTTCCTTAACGCCATCGCACCAAAAAGTAGCTTCCCCAAAAACCACTTGAGTGCCCCTTAAAGAACACAAACTCCTTGAGGTTTATCTTTTCATGCTGCAAGAAACGATTCTATAAGATTGCAGCTCCGACTGAGCTTCGACTTGGAATAAAACTAGGTATCAGACAGCCGGGACAACTCGTACTTTTTAAGGCCTATGGTCCGGTTTGCTGGTGAAAGCGGATATTTCTCCCTGTGGTTAAAATAGCCGCAAGAGGCATTCTAAGGTCAAGGGACCGTCTCCGTGCATATAAGAAACTAAAAGTACCGAGAGTTACAGACAAATGGCTGCAGTAGTCACTCCTTGCTTCGAGTATTCATGTCCAAATCAGCGCACAGAAAGAAAGTAAACATGTTTGAAATGTCAATTAAATTAATCGTATTCATGTACTTTTGGAGCGGCATGTAAAGCTATTTTTCGAAAAAGCTCGTACTAAGCCGTAATGAACGCACACACACACACACACACACACACACACACACACACACGCACACACACACACACACACACACACACACACGCGCACACACACACACACACACGGAAGGCAAGGTTTGCGTTTGCTGAGTGGAATCGCTGGAACGCTATCCTCGTATTTATCTTAAAGACCATAGAAAAAAGTCCAGCACATCGCAGAGTGCTGCTAATTTTCCCCTTCATGTGTTGAAGGGGAAAATGCAGGGCTTTAAGGTGTAAACAAATAAATAAATAAATAAATTGTGTAGGTGAATCTTCGATTAGCTTTGTGTTATTTTACCAAGACGCACATGTTTTAAACTCAGGGTTTTGTCTCTTCCTTCGACAACCAATTATCGTAAGGACTACTTCGAGCAGCGCAAGAATATTGCGCCAAACTTGCTCTTGGTATGACAACGAGTGTCATGAGTACTTTCTCTCCTAACGGAGCCGGTCACACTGCCTCAATATCCCTCTTGCGGAAGTTTTACCCAACTGGGGCGATACACGCATTCACCAGAAAACCGGCTCTGCTACAATGCTACCATGAGCAAGGCATTGAGATTTTGTGAGAAGCTCAGAGCACGTGGAGCGAAAGCTCGCGCTGCATAATCCAAAATTTAGGGTGTGTGCAGCCCATATAAATGCACTCTACATGAGTGTACGCTCAAGTTGAGGCACACAATGCCGTGAAGTATTGCGGGTGCTGTGTAAGTTCCTCTGTGTCAGCCGCCGAGCGTGTTTTGGGGAAGCACATTTTAGAAGCATTCTTTATTCAGAAGAACGATATGGCAATCCGTATTGGTGGTAGTTAGTTGTGAAAGGCAGTATATTGAATCAGCGTAATATAGTTGGATTGAACAGGAAACGGTATTTGGCTCGGTATTCTTGCAATATTGAGATGTTACACTCTTGTAATGATCTGACAAAAGCTCTAGCTTTAAACGTCCCAACAAAGTACCAAACATGAATGCGACGCCCGCGGCTTATTCTTTCGCTTCAAAAAGCACTCGAATTTTGTTTTTCCTTAAGTGCGGTTACTGAAGGCTGATACAATATACTTTGTTTAGGCTTAAGTACAGAGGCAGACGATGCTACAAGGAAATGGCTTCAATCAAGCAGCCTTCAAAGACTAAGTCACGAGGAATGTTTTGTTTATGATTGGTTCAGCAATGGTAGAACAAGCACAAAATTATGATGAACACAATGCTGGAGCGTTTTTGTCGCTCTCTGATTGACTTCATGAACTATTAGCATCGGCGGCTTTTGACCTTAAGGTGAAACAAAGTATGGCTATGTGGCGCAAGCTACCGCCCCATTCGTGGGACTCCATCTTATACCTCTTCATCTATCCATCAGAGGCTCGTGCTTTCTACTTCAGCTGGCGGGGGAAACACGCACCAGATGCACTGAAATCTAGAGTGGTGGCGGATAAAACCCCTTTCGCGAAATGGTGCACATGGCCAATGTAGAATATTATTAGAATTCCCACGACAGACTTACTGTTTCTAACTGGAGGAGGCAATTGCACATGCTGTTTCTAATTGGAAGAGACAAATGCACACAAGCTCGTGTTTCTCATGTAAAACCAGTGGGGGGGGGCGATGGCTGTCGAAAGAAGATTAGGGTGAAACTGCATATCAAAATACACCTTTCATGAGGGGCGTGACACATCCGGCATGCGGTACTTAAGGCACCTTATGCTTCAGGTACTCTCTTTCCTGGCGATATCTTCAACAAGCTTCATCGTCAACTCGGGCGCCTCGTAATGGAATGCAGTGGAAGCAGAACGGTCCTGGCTGCAGGATGAACCTTCACTATCTTCTGATCAGTAAATCCATCTGACGATCGCTATTGAGCACTTTTATTGGGTCAACCGTCAAGGGACGTAATTATAATGCAATTAAATGCAAAGGTGCAAGCGAGCTGAACAAGAATGACGAAAATAATCCCTGGCGAAGGGGAACAAGAGGGACAAAGGACAAACACAAATCTCCAAACACAGCTAGGTGACTGGTGAGCGACCGAAAATATCCGCCTGGTCAAGGTATCGAACCCGGGTCCTCTCCATTACAGGTGGAGCGCTCTACCAACTAAGCTAACCAGGGGTTAGACGTCAGTAGAGCAAACGGGCTTTATCAGCTAGCTGTGTTTGGAGATTTGTGTTTGTCCTTTGTCCCTCTTGTTCCCCTTCTCCAGGGATTATTTTCGTCATTCTTGTCCAGCTCGCTCGCACCTTTGCATTTAATTGCATTATAATTATAACCGTAAATTGAAAGCTTCACCCTTGTTGGTGTTAGACTGGTGGCAGCGGATAAAACCCGTTTGCTCTGACTGCGTTTGCGTTGACTGGTATTAATATGTCACTTTTAACCAGCCTTGTACGCGTTACTGAAAAAAGTAAACAATTGCGATTGCGAATACTTAATTGAAAAATGTAACGCATCACATTATTCAATTACTGCCTCACAAAAGTAATTGAAAAATTATCAGAAAAGAATTGATTACATTTCACATTACTTTCTTTACGTTCTTACTACGAAAGCAAAAATGCATACATATGTTCAAAGTGGTTACATTTCGTTTCTTTTTCTCATACACATTGTTAGGCTCCAACAGCGGTTGTTGTTCGAAGTTCTCGTCAGTCATCTTCCCACGTTTCCTGGTGAAGATACCTGCCGTGACGCTGAAGACCGTCTCGACGGATGCTCTTGAGGGAAGAGCGTTGTTGTAGCGCACAAACACCTTGCGTACCAGTTCGTGGTTACACAGTGCTTCGACGGACGCTTCCGAGTCCTCTGGGTAGCGAAGTGAACGCTGGACACTGTTTAGACAGTCTCCAAAGCTGGTGCAGCATAGACAAGTGACGCACGAGTAGACAAAGCGATTTTGTACGTAAGAACACTCAGCTCAATAATTTTATCTCTTTCGGAAACATATAATTGATTACTTGTAATTGATTAAAAAGATAATAATTGAATCACAGGAACAAGTAATTGAAGCGTTACAAAATTACAGTAAAATGTAATTGATTACGAGTAATTAGTTACGTGTAACTCGTTACTTAGAAGTCTGCTGTTAAGATAAACTAATGCGTAAACTAAAAAACAAAAAACAAGCGCTGTTTTTTTTGTTGTTAAATGAAATCCGAGGGCATTAACGCTATCGCCTAAGATGTGTGACAGCGAAAGTAGCGCGTTCGCACCGGCTACGAACTCTTCGAGGTGCTACCCTTATGGCGTACAAGTTTGCCGGTTCTTTGGCCACATCATGCGCCTGTTTACCCGGCAGATGGGCCCACGTGCTTTTGTCCCCCCTCCCCCTTCCCTCTCCCGACCTCGACAGCTAGTACCGAAAAGGGGAGATATTCCAATTACCGGCCTCGGATGGCCCTGCGCATGCGCGGGCACAAGGAGGTGCCAACTAGTGCGGTGGCAAGCGGCAGGCGCAGCCTGGAGTCCCTGGAGCGGCGGCTGGGAACGATCACGTGATTGGTGACGTAGGCGATGACGTCACCGGGAGTTTTTTAGGGCAGACAAGCACGGGCTTCCCCAGGGAGGTTCCCACTAACAGCTGTCCCTGTAAAACAAAGTTGTGGCGTATACATAATAGAGTGCTCCTCCGGTCTTCGCTCCCTTTCGTCGACCTTTTATGACCTACTTTCCAACGATTTATCTTTCAGGACTGAGGGTAGTTAATCCACACGACTCTTCCCGCTACTTCATAACGCGTATACCCCACAACCTTCCGCGCACAACGGCTCTGCGCAAATCGCCTGGCCCAGAAAAACCGCTCGATGGCGCAGCGGGTGCGCTTACAACGCGTCGGGATTTGGGGCCGCTGCAAGGTTGAAGTGAGCCTTAATCTATAATCCATTAAGCTAATTATCGCCGGCCTTGAAGGTTGGCACGCTTGCGGGATCTATCCCACGTTAATTAATTCGTACGTGCACGAACGTGGCCTGCAGACGCTAATGCGCGCGGCGACAAACGCACCAAGATTTCGTTTAAATAATTGATCGTCGAAGTGCGACGTTAGGTAGGGAACGCTAACCTTTACGGGTTTGTTCATGCACAGGCCTGTTTTTTTATTTTTCAAAACTAAATTAAAATAAAAGAGACCAGTGTTTATAAATAAAAGTGAAAAGAAAGAAAATATTGAAATTAATGCATAGCTTGTCCGTGACGTCAGCCCACCGTTTAGGCGGTCGTTCATACTGGTTCCTATATTTAAAACATTGGCTGTGCAAATCTTGTGCCGCAAAAGATACGCGCTCAGCAGGAAGGCAATCACAATGACTGCTGATGTTACATCGAAGCAAGCGAAGTATATAAAGTGAATTTCTTTTCGTTAGTCTTGAATTTGAATACAACGTGCATTAAAACATATATCACGCGGAAACATTTCTTTCAAAATCTTGCATTCTTTGTTTTTCATTCATTCATTCAATGCTTTACTTTCAAACTTGTTTTCAATATACACAAAAACTGTTTGGACACATAGCCGTTAAGGCTAGTACGGGGTCCAATCGTTATTTAGATACAAAAAGCGGATGAATACAATATACTCATACAATGCACAAAAGAACAACAACAAAAGAAATCACGTTCCAGAAAGTAGTTAGCTTAACTCCATTTCATAATCACGAAATAATCTTTTTAAAGAGGGCAGAAAGTTGTTTTCCAACTTTATAATGCTAGGTATTTCATTCCAAACTAGAGCACCATAAAATTCAATTAGCCTTTTCCTCATATGCATTATGGCATGGCGGTAAATCTAAACATATAATTCGCTGCAGTCCTTGTTTTGCCTCCTGGGAGTTCGAAATAAATTCAAAGAAAGGTTCATTAGACTCTATGATTTTACGAACTGTTTGAGCTATTTCTTAATTTGTGAATACAACTGAATGGCAACACGTTTAGCGATTGGAAAAGAGGTCTACTAGGGTTAGTATTTCTTGAAAATGTTATAAATCGTATCGCTCGTTTTTGCAAGCGAGTTACCGGATCTAAGTATGTAGAGTAGTATTACCCCATGATTCAATACAATATGACCAGCTGACTGTGGACGAATGCAAAATAGAGTATTGCAAAATAAATAAATCAAAACATTCGCGTGCCTTTAATAATGTATAACAACCATATGCAATTTTCGAACACTATGTGCTTAATTTGGCTTTTCAGTGCATATCAGAGTCAAACAGAACACCTAAATATTTATAACAAGTAACATGTTGTAATTCCGTATATCTACTTTTATAACTATCTTGTCGTATTAATCACCTTTTTCTTGGAATGACTTTTGACCATACAACTCCAAAACAAGAGTAGCGGTATACTGAGGACGAGCGTGCCGCTTAAAAACAAGCAACACTGCGCACCGAGAAAGCGCAGTGACCCGTGTTTCCACTTTGCAGAGCAACTCCGCAAATGAAGAGCTCAAGCTCGTTCCACTCGATCATAAAGAATGTGCTTGTCTATAACTACACTTTTCGCTTGAGAACGTGCTCTCAGTCTCGTCAAGGGGGGGGGGGCAGTATGAAATTGGTGATGCCGAAAAGTGAAGCCGCCGATTAACTCGATGCTGATTGGCTGCGACAGGCGATGACGTCACACGCCCTAGCTCAATGCTAATTGGCTGGTTCAGCTATGACGTCATGCGCGAGGCCACGTTCATTCGACGCTGATCGGCTTTGGTGATTGCGCATTGACTCGCAAGTGCATCGTCGCGACGCTTGTCGCCCTTGTGTATGTGGCAATGAGCGGCTAAACCGATCGCGCACAGCCAGTGTGCCGCGATCCTGCGCTTCTTGGTTTAGCCTGTGGCGGCAAACCCACAAAGACATCAAGAGCTGCGAAGAGGCGCTTTTGACGCTGCTTGTTTAGCCGCCAGCAAATCGTAGCGTCCACTGCGGTCGGGATTTGACATAAAAATAAGTAAAAATAAGTGCGGACATGAGATAATATTTCCTGCTGTGGACCAGGAGAAGACAGTGTTAATTGAGAGCCTGCTTTATTTTATGCTAAGCTTACTTGTTCCCTTTTTTACATTTTTATTAATTTTTTGTGGGCATTGCTACGGGGTAGCCAGCTGCTGCGAGTGGGCACCAACGTTGCAATTCATTTTCACATATGTATAAAAAAGAACATATTGGTGACGTGTGTCATGCAGACATTTGTGACACAATATGCGCATTGTTATTCTCACTTTCTTTACTCTCATATGTGAAAGTATTACTTTCATTTCCCTTTATTTACATCTTCAAATATATTATGTTATAGCGTCTTGAATTAACGTCTTCGATTTTTTCAAGACGGTTATAGCAGATTTCTCGAGGCTGCGTGATCAATGGTGCAAGTTTGAGTAGTGTCTCTAAGTTTACTTACTTGGAAGTATCCTCACAAATTCCTGTATCTTGGTGGCGTCGCAAGCGCGAGATGCTTCGACTTTGGCGTCGCGACGGAGAAACGCTATTGCTCAAAACTCTATTGCGTCACGTGCGCTAATACAAGCGCTTTTTGACATACTTTCAGTCCTAATCAGGACTGAAAAGTATGTCAAATAAATAAATAAATAAAAAATACAACCTGTCAAGAGCTTGGTGGACAGCGTAATAAATATACCAGTTCTCTAAGACAAGAAGGATGTTCAACGCATGCTGAATGTGTTCACATATTTCAGCAAGTACCTGCCTAGGTTCTCGAATCGGACCACCCTTCTACGGAACCTGCTCAAGACGGAGTCATTATTCGAGTGGACCTTCAACCATGAAAATGAGCGGAAGACCCTCAAAACCTCGCTGACCACAGCACCAGTCCTTGCATTCTACAATGAAGCACTGGAGACTAAAGTGTCCACGAATACGTCCAGCTATGGCCTTGGCGCAGCCCTCTTCCAACGCCGTGACACAGAGTGGAGGCCTGTAGCTTATGGATCCTGAGTGCTGACAGAATGCGAATCTGGAAACACCCAAATTGAAAAGGAATCACAAGGAAGCACGTTTGGTTCTGAGCGGTTTCACAATTTCATTTATGAAAGACCCATAACCTTGGAAACGGACCACCAGCCTCTCATCGTTATTGCAAAAAGGAATGTAGGGGACCTGCCCCATCGCGTACAGCGCTTTTTCCCAGACTGATAAAGTATGACTACAAGTTTCAACTCGTTCCCGGCAAACAGCTAGTACTTGCAGATGCGTTGTCGCGCGCACCGGCCCCAAGAGACTCACAACCCGTGCCTGAGGAACATGATGCCGAAGTGCATGCGGTCAAAATGCTGTCAGACCTGGTGAGCGACTCCCCAATGACCAAGCTCGCTGCAGCGACAGCCGAGGACAAGGTATTGTCTGAAGTCATCAACGGCCTTCAGGATCACCGACTGCTGCCTCAGTCATCCCCCTACAGGTCATGCGCCGAAGAAATGTGTGCTGTTCAAGGAGTGTTTTTTAAAGGACTTAAGGTGATTATTCCGAAGAGCCTCGGAGGAGAGATGCTTAAAAGCTTACATGATGGTCATTAGGGAGTCAAGTAATTCTAAGCAAAAGCCCGTCTCCTAATGTTTTGGCCTGGAATGTCAGCGGAAATTGCACAAACGGTTAACAACTGTTCAACGTGCAAGCATCATGCCTATCAACAACCGACAGAACCACTGTCGATGAGAGCAGTGCCAGTTCGCCTATGGGCGCGCGTTGGTGTGGACTTCTTTCAGTATGGCGGGCAGACATACCTAGTTGCTTTAATGCCTACTTGAATTTCCCGGAGGTTGAGCACCTTACACATACCACGACAGATGAAGTGGTCAATGCGCTTTGGCGAGCTTCGCAAGGCATGGACTACTAATCGAAGTGTGCTCCGACAATGGGCCCTAGTTTAGTTCGAGCGATTTAAAGACTTTCGCGCTAAAATGCGATTTTCGACACGTCACTTGGAGTCCACATTTCCCGTGCTCAAATGGTCTAGACAAGAAAGGCGTTAAGATAGTCAAGAGGATCATGAAACAATCAGAGCATGCACAAGAAGATTAAAGGCCTAGGACTTCTCAACTACAGATCTTCGCCTCTGGAAGACGGAGGATCACCAAGTGAACTTTTGATGGGAAGAATAATCAGGTCGCGCCTGCCCGACTTCACTGTATCGGCTCCAAATGCAGTGCAGAAGCATCAGCAGAGCAGCCGGGGCAAAAGACCACTTCAGCCACTCCCTCCCGGGAGGGTGGTTCGCCTCAGGGAATACAAATCCTGGGAAACGAAGGCTAAAGTCCAGGACTTGGTGGACCCCAGATCCTACCACGTCATCACAGAAGCGAGCAGAACACTGCAAAAGAACCGACGACACCCCCTTCCAACCCCGGAAGACTTTACCCCTGAAGGGCAAGACAGTGAAGTGATGGACCACGCATGCTTGGCTCCAACAACCAGACCCTCATTTGGGAACCAGCCTACTGTGATGAACCCGGCGTCTGCAGCCCCAGGGCCAGCAACTCTGTCAGCGCTCCGAGTACCGCCGGCGGACTCTGGTAGAAAAACGCCACGACGCGTGCGTCATCCACCTCATAGGCTCACGTACGATGAAACCTTCCGTCAAGAACCTGGACTATAGTGTTGTTGCTCTGCCATAAGAGGACGGTGTGTAACGGCAGGACCAGCAACATGGTCCGGCTACTCAGCCACCCCATATAGGGACTCGAGGCACGAGCCGCCGAGCCTCCATTAAAGTTTCGGCGTTCGTTGGGAACACACCGTCGTCATGTTCCTTGCTGGCTTCGGAGTCACACAGAAACGTGACGCTACTTTTCTTTTTAGAGCGCACCTCTTAGGCGCCCGTTTCCGGCTTGACGGCGTCGGCGTCGCCATCGGCGTAACCGCAAGGTCACGTGACCCCCAAGGTCACGTGACCCCCAACGGCATGTGACCCCCAGGTCACGTGACACCCTAGGCCACGTGGCCTCCCAGGTCATGTGACCCCCTGCCACGTAACCCCCCGAGGTCACGTGATCCCCCGGCCACGGGACTCCCTCCGAGGTCACGTGACCCCCCTCGCGCCTTCCCCTCCTCAGAGCTGCTCTAATTCGGCATACGGGAGTTGTAAACGGCTTTAATTTTTTCATCTGTTCTGCCCGTATAGCTGTGTACGTTGTCACGTGACCGCCCCGAGGTCATGTGACCCCCCCCGAGGTCACGTGAGCCCCCGTCCGCGCCTTCCCCCTCCTCAAGAGCTGCGCTCTGATTCGGCGTTACAGGGAGTTGTAAACGGCTTTCATTTCTTTCATCTTGTTTTTGCCCGCCTGCGCTGTGTGGAGCAAGTTGAGTATCTTGGATCTGATGGCCGTTGGTACTATTATATTGTTGGACCGTAGCACATGGCCGCCTTCCTTGTGGATATCCTCTCTCTAGGACGAGAATGGTCTTCCGAGTTGAGGGACTTCATCCTTATGCTCGGGCCATATGACGTCTGCGTCAGCAGTAGCCTCTGCGCATCGGCTGCAGTTGCATCTCTCATTTAATTCAGGCTATCTGAAGTGACAGATATCGTACTCCAGTGACACCATGTTGGAAGCAACAATCATCAGCCAGCATGGCGACTCGAAGGGCTCGTTATTTTATCGTGCGCTCCGCGCTCGTGTCCACACCGCGGCCCCGCCAATCTTGTGGTGGCGCCATTTTTCGCTGGTTACCACAAAAACGAAGTCGACGTTTTGTCTGCAAAGAAAGAGAAGAAGGGGGGGGGTTATTTTCGAAGAAGCGCGGTAATGCTGTTTTGTTTACAGATGCGCTATATTCAGGTAAGTTATAATCCAGAACACGTTATATTAGACCATATTCTAAAGTCACTGAAGCAACATTGATGGTCGTCATTTATGAGCTCAGACAGGAACTTTAGGAGCGGGCCGGACTTGAGAATCTTGGTGTAGATACTAAGAGGATAAACGAAGACTGGGCGGTAAAATAACTGAAGCTAAAGGATATGCGGAGGGTATTAAGAAAACAAAAAAGGAGCGAGAGGCGCTGAGGAGGCCTGGGAAGGTGAACTGAAGAAGGTGAAGGCGACGCAAAGGTCCAATAAAGATAAACATGAGTCAGTGTATTGGCAACTGGAGGTGAGGCTAACAAATGAGAAGGAAGGACAAGATGGAGTGGATAGAGAGCTAGAAAGGGTGGCACGGGAGCTGCAGATGAAGAAAAAGAGGACAGAGGGAGGAGCAGTTGACGCAGTACATGTTGCCGAAAGCGAGAGGGCAAGAGACGTAGACACTAGTGTGACGGCAAAGACAGCAGAGCCGCTCTACAGTACGGTGGTGCAACGGCAGCCTCCTTCTCCGACAGCCATCCAACCCGCGATGCAGAAAAACCAAAATGAAGGCGGCAGAGAGAGTTAGTGGTAGAGAGTTCTGTCGTGTCTAGTTTTGCAACGGGGATCCCCAGCAAGGTCGAGGGAGATGGGACGGTAAGAGGGCAGCCCTCTCAGGCAGGGAGATAAAGGAGGTGATGGACACGGCAGTAGAAATATTGACTTTGAAAAGGGGGAGGAAAACCTTTTGGTGGTATACATGCAGGATTGAGTGACGCCCTAGGTCACGTGTGACGTCATTATGGGAAACGTCCTATAATGACGTTTCTCGTAATGCAACGCGCAGTTACGCCGACGGCAACGGCGTCGCCGCTCAAGCTTGAAACGGGCGTCTGAGAGCTGCTCTCTATAAAAGTCGCGCGTCGTTCTCGAAAAATAAATGATATATCAACTCATAGATTCACAAATAAGTTGGTTTTTAATGGCACCAATAAAACAATCAATACTTGTATAACTAACGAATGGTGTATCTAGTTTATTTCAGTCTCTTATAGCTGAAAGAAAAAGTGAGTATCTGAAAATTTTATTATTAGAGAAATACTCAACGGGTGTATTGCTGTGCTTGTTTCTAGAGGTTCTTACTTCTGAACGCTTTAAATACTTCATTTTGTCAATGTTTTACGAGTAATTTAAGAGAAGGTACAAAAATACAATCTACCAAGTTTTGCTCGATCAGAAATTGACAGTAGTCTGGGCCTTTTTAGGAGCTTTTTTGGCAAATCATAACGACCGTATTTGTAAAAAATTAATCGTCCAGCTTTTCCCTGAACACTTTCAATAATACTTTACATCATTTTTTTGTGTGAGCAAACCAGCTTATATTTGCATATTCTAGTACAAGACGCACGAGGAAAGTGTATGCTAAAAACTTGATATCACGCGTAAAACATTTTAACGTTCTCTTTAGAAAAATATTTTCGCAAGTTCTTTGCTTGCATACATATTTAACATGTGTGTTCAAGTTCAAATCAGACGTTATCATGACGCCAAAGTACTCATAAACAGACACTCTGCGTAAAGTTACACCACTAAGACTGTAAGGAAGCTCGAAAATATTTTTTCTTCTTCGTCAAGCAGATAGGTATAAATTTTTGTCCAAATTTAACGCCAATTGCCAGTTGTCACACCAGTCGGCCACCTTCTTTAAAAATCATTTATACAATTTGATCATGTTGGCTTTTAATCTCGCGATAAATGAGACAATCATCAGCAAGTAGTTTTATATTTGCTTCGATGCTATCTTCGGTATTATGCATAAAATCTGATGTCTAGCCGAGCTTAGAGATGAGCGTGGGCCGACCGGCACTGGGGGCGCATTGAAAGGCACGAAATGAAGGAGTGCAGAGAGACATGGGCTGGATAACGTTCGAGGTAAGAGAGACGATCAGTTAGTTCAAATTTGACCAAAAGATGTGCACAATGAATAATATACGATAGGGAAGAAAGGTATGTAAGCATCTACATATGAAAAGTCTGAACACTGAATGAACAAACCGAACCCGAAAACAGAAATTCAAATACCATCAGTCAAGTGCTGAGCACAGCAGACTACATCTGTAAGAGGAAGTAAAAGAAGCCGGGAGAAAATGTGCGAAGAGAGAAAGCAGGAAAAATACGCTTTAGCTATGTATGCGGGACGGAAACAGGAAATGAGGAAGAAACAAAATAATTCAGGGAAGCTCGTTGTTATTTAAGGCTTGAACAGGAGTATTGAGGACTAGGACATATAGGACAAAGTATGAGGAAATGAATACGCGATGTACCGCATGCCAAGCGGAAGACGAGAGAATAGAAGATGGGGTGTTGAGGTGCGCAGGGCTTGATCCCGCCCTGCCCAAAGGGGCGATGGATTTGGCCGGAGCGCTGGGGTTTGCAGACGAGAATGTAAGAATGAATGATAAGTAGATTTTATTAGCGGCGAGGAGATTAAAAGACTGGTAGAAATTGTCTAGGGAGAAATAAACGACGTACAACTAACTAACATAGCTGGGGACAGGCGGGACACAGGAAAATTGGTGCTCCCTCCCGTGTGTCTCCGACCCAAAGTCTCAACTCTGTGACCCTGTGGGCCTGGTGCTGGGGTAACGCTAACTAGGCTTGACCAGAGGAAAATTGGGAACTCCCTCGCCGGGGGGAAGAGGTGTAGGGTAATGTTTTCAGGTTTTTTTGCCCGGTTTCCCAGAGGTCAACCTGGTGATATCCCACACCGCCTGGTGATATTTACTAAATTGTAGAGGGGAAGCAAATTGGCTTAGAATTAGAAGGACAAAAGGGGAGTCATACTTTTGTTTTTATTTTGTTTCTAGGCTAGGTGCCGGAAGCTACCGCCCAATATAAGTGGTATACACACCTTTAAAAAATCCGGCAGCAGCGAAAACCCGCTGAACGAGTCCAAAAACATTGGGCTGCCGATGCCATGGTGAAGGGCTCTGTTGCGGCCGGTACAGTTGTTTACACTGTGGTGTTCTTGTGTTTCCTCGATCCCTTCGCCTCTGTATGGCTGCAGGTAGCGTTTTTCCTATCTCGGGTTGGACAAACGACGATTCCCAACTCCGAGACGTTAAAAATGACGAAGTACGTCGCTTTTACAAGAGCCGATCAGAGTCAGAGCGCTATTTCTAAAGAAGTTACAACTTCCTGTTTGAGCTGTTCGTGCTCAAATACGTAGACGCACACGAGCCATCGGTGGTACACGGCCCTCATGGGTTTCATGTTCGACAAAGATTGTGTACAATAAATAATATAAAACGAAAAAGATGTGAAGTTGCACTACAGAGTGTTTCAAAATAAAGTTTCGACTCTAAAATCGCCTGCAAAAATTAGGGACTCTACGTTTCAAGCAGAGAATTACTTCGGAAACATATTTTACAGGTCGGATTTACGGATTAATGTTTTTAGTCGCAATTTTCAAGAAAAAAAAGCATATTCTTTTAGTAGGGTCAGTTTTTTATTTTTATTTCTATCGTACTGAAAAGTAAAGATTGGAAATTTTAATGTATAAATTGTACTTTTAAAATACGATTTCGAGGTAAGATGTGTAAATGAGACTAGTAAAATACGTATTCGAGGTACGTTTCATCTTGATCGTGGGGACTTATTTTTGAGTGTCTCGAAATGGAGTGACAAGCTACAATTAATGGCCCGTCAAGAAGCATCGACAGAGCGTATCAAGTTGAAACTTGCCACCAGAATACGTATTTTACTTGTCCCATTCACACAATACAAACACGTCTCTACTTTAAGTACAGAACATATATACATATAAAATACTTACCTTTTTGGAGGTTTTTTGTTCGTTTTTGTCAACAGAATAAAGCCTTAAAAGTTGAATGCGCAAATTAGACCAGTGTCATTCTAAGTAAGTTTCTACTGTATACGTCGAGTCTCTGATATTAGGGGGCAATTTTAGAGTCGAAACTGTACTTCAGAAACACCCTGTATGATCGTAGAGCAGCAGGTTAGTCGTGACACAGAAGTTGCAAGCGCGTGCATGTTACTGCACATAGAGCATGGGCGTGCAGATGTGTGTGCGACGCTACGGGCAGATTATGGCTGGCGAGGTCGTATGGATTCGTGCGTACGTAACACATAATTTACACGCGCAAGTTGGAAGCACCACGAGCTCGCGCCTACGTGAAGCAACCCGCTTCGCGAAAGCTCTCATGTCCACAAGCGGCACCCCGAGCAACATTGTCATTTGTATTGCTGACGCTTTGATTTCTTAAAATGAGCTGAAACTTAGAAACTCAATTTCCGAAGGCGCCACAAAGTGAGATTAAAAACGCACCGACTCTCAAATGCCCAAGGAGCGTTGGGTAGGAACGGCTCGTGTTCCGTTCTCGCACTTGAACAACGCAAGCCGCTCTGCGCTTGCTGCGCCGCTGAATATCCCCACCCGACCGCTGCCCGTCAACCGGGAAATGTCCAGACTTGTCCACACTCCACACTCCTCTTACAGAGGGAGCACGCCGCAGTACGGTTAGCATCTGTATTCGTGGGCCGTGGAACTGACGCACTCAGACTAACGTCTACGGCCAATGCGGCGTATCCCAACGGCGCTACCTTGCCGCAGCATGCTGGCTGGCGTTGGTTGCCGTTGCGTTACGCCAGATGGCGCTTTTTTATCTCATGGGGTCTTACAGCCGTAATCACCGATCTATTGGAGCGGAAGCGCGTGATAGGATCCGAGTTCTTGCCCGAACGCTGAAGCAGACGCACGTTGTCCAATATATGCTCAGAGTATGTAATCAAGCGGTGGCAGGACAAGCGAAGGCGCGGACTTCTGAAAAGGCTCTATTGTCTACGAACATTCCTGTTGCTAAATGGCATAGTCTCAAGACATCGTGGAGGTGTTCCTGGGTCATTCGTCAACGCAAGTTGGATTTTATGCGCTTCCTACTGAAAAGTCTGCTCGCAGGCACATGTACACCCGAAAAATTGTAATCATATGGTGTCTTAGAGTTTCTTTAGATGCCAGAGGTTAGAGCCTGAAAGGTCAGCATAAAATGTAACAACGTCGTCTGCTAGCAAATGAGGGCTTCGATCCATTATCTGTTTGCAGATTAGCCCAGCTCTAACTGGTAACGCTCAGGAACCTGTCTAAGATCTGCAATGAATGGATTTGTAAAGAACAAAATACCGCTCCAATGCTTCGGAAAGTCCCGGTTCCTAATTACAAAACTTACTTTTAAATTTTCACGAGATTCTTGCAGGAGTCCTTCCGCGGAAGCGGTGTGGCTGACTCGCCTGAAAATAATCCTGCAGCAAGAAATATTCTAAAAATTAGACTTCAAGCCTGGTTTTTGGCAGCTTCTGGTTGCTGGCTTCATCTCTAAATCTATCCCGTCTGCAAGCATCCCCGGACCGCGAGTTTTCCCTTCTTCCTTGTAATTTCACATTCAGGTCATTTAGGTGCTGAGAAGGCTATCAGACAGAAAATGCTGAGTCCCACACTCATATCTGAGATCAGCAAGTTCATTCAGAGGTTTCCAACACCCACGAAGAAAAGCTGCGATCTCCTCACGAAGCTAAACAGATTGTCGCAAACATTTTCCTGTGCTCGGCCATCGAACTCTTGTGCCGTAGAAGACATACCCGCACACTCAGCCTCTGTTTCCGACAAGAGCTGTTGAAAGAACACAGCTTGCGTCCGTCAACACTACTGGTAGTGTTGACGCAAGCTTCGCATTCTTTAAATACTGAAAGTGCTTTTTGACGTATCCAGGTATAACTCATTTTTACTATTTTGAACAAAAAATATTAATTTGTCAACTAATCGTTCCGGCAATCCAAGTATATTTTTTGTCTCTTTGGCACGTTTAGGCTGTAATGTGTTGGTGACGATTTACAGGCCCAAAAAAAAGAAGATAATCCTGTTAAAAAGGCGAATTATAAAAAAAAAGTTATGGGGTAAACGTAATTTTGAAACTTACATTTCAAGTTGTCGATAACACCCTTGTGACGGCCGGACTGCAGGAACAGAGTGTTCTATGAAGTCCAAGCAAAGTGCGCATCATCTGACCGACAATGGCTTTTTTTCCGATTGGTCGTGTTGCAAGCACTCAATCAAAACGAGTCCCAAAAGTGACGGTCACAAAGAGAGTTCTAAAACCATCTGTTTCACTTTTGGGCCAGCCAAGTTCGTAGTGTATCGCACTTTTGTGCAACGATACTGGTAAAGATGTTAAGGAGTTTTCGTAGATCGTTTCTGCTCTCCGGAAACGTTCTCCGCAACCCGCTACTCGGGTACGAAATTAATAAACTTTTATGTGGTGCTGCTTCGCCTGTCGTGTGTATATATGCTTGCTTTCCCTGAGTCAAACCGGTTGAAAGTTAGCGCTTGTCCTCTATATAATTTGTACTTGTCTTTTTTGCGCTGTTTCATATTTTAAACCCGCTACTGAACCGCGACTCTGCAGGCAAGACTAGCGCCGCGCATGTGCATTAGTGGCGTCTTCGTTCCGGAGAGCGTAGCGGATGTAGAAAAACGGTCTACAGAAGCTCCCTGTTATCTACACAAGTGTAAGGACGCCGGACTAGGTCCAGCGGGCAGCGTTCTTCGTCACTTTCTAACCTCAGTGAAGGTCAAAAGTGGGGTGCAAAGATGGAAAACGCACTGGTGCGGGGCAGGGATCTGCTGGCGCCGTATTGGGGGCCGCATGAAACGCCCTCGGAGGCCGCAGTTTGCCGACCCACGGCCATAAGGTAGAACCTTCCATGAAAGCAACAATGGGTAGAGTAAAAATACTGGGTAGGCAGGCTTTTAACCTCGGTTGTGGCGGAGGGAGCCGCATGCGCTCCATACTCTGCCACGCACGCGCTAATATAGGCAGTACAAAGTCCCTCCCTCCCCCCCCCCCCCACACACACACAAGGGCTCACAGTGCTTGCTGTTACTTACATCTTGACATATACGAGGGGCGTTCATAAAGTCTCGTATTATCGGCAAACAAAATTGAGAAAAATGAAACAAAACAGGCATTAACATGAGCGCGCGTCGCTCTAGTTTCCGCACAGTTAAACATCGCGTAGCTATAGTAGCGCTTAACGCCGCTAGGGTGTCGAAACAAAAATGGCACCGCCTGTCGGTGCCAAGCACATGCAGTGATCGGTTTTTTCCATTTGGAGGGAAGCAATGCCAAGGATATTCATTCCAATTTGTGAGCGTTGTTCGGGGATAACACCCCAGTTTATGACACTTTGGTTAAATGGCGCAGATGTTTCCAGTGTGGCCAAATAAG
Source organism: Ixodes ricinus (assembly GCA_037355805.1). Lineage (NCBI taxonomy): Eukaryota > Metazoa > Arthropoda > Arachnida > Ixodida > Ixodidae > Ixodes > Ixodes ricinus. The sequence goes on along the minus strand of JAZHYW010017090.1, from coordinate 26,747 downwards.
AGGAAAGCATTTCAATGACGACGACCAAGTGATTGCTGAAGTGGAGCGATTTCTGAACACTGAAAACGAGAAGTTCTATAACAATGTCCTCCGGCATGTGGTCCATCGCTGGAAAAAGTGGACATAAATTTTGGTGGCGAACATGTAGACAAAGTCTTAACTCCTATACTCGAGCTTGATTGCTGAATCTCTATTCCTTCGGGACAATGATACGAACTTTATGAACGCCCCTCGTATGTCCACTCGAAGCATTTTGGCAGGTTTATTCACTTAGAAAAACAAGAAGAAAAAAAACCCGTTCAATGCCGAGACTATTTGAGCTACAGAAAGAAACAAGAGCAAGGGCTAATCAAAGTGAGAGTACAAAACCTAAAACAGCAGGCATTTTGTTCCTAATATCACAATAACAATAGCATAGAGGCCAAGTGCTACATTTAAAAATTCCGCTTCCGTTCCTTAACCAGAATTGTGCTAAAACAAAGTATAGGAAGACATATATTATAGTAGTATTTACAACGCCAAGGAAGTGCGAAAAATAAAATAGAGCCAGTTCGTCGTTGGCAAATAACACAAATAATAATGTGAGTTTTAATAAAAATTGCAAAAAATAAAGTAATTAAAACTGCTTCATTTAAAATATTTAAAATAATAACAATTCCGTCGTCACAACGACAAAATAAGAGTAAAATATTAAAAAGATGGCTGCCTTTATTGCTCGCTTCCGACTGTTAGACTAACTCAGACAGAGACTAATTAATTTGCTCCCATTCATCCCTTAAGACCAATTAAGAAAGATGTACCTGAGAGGAGGAAAATCCGCAGATGGCAGCGCCAACTGCACGACAGACCTCACTTTGTCCCCTTCTCAGATAGACAAGAAAAAGTCTACAGACCAGCTGCACCAATCAATCGTCGTGAACGCGTTTTGTCATCGTGGTATTCCAATAGATCATCTAATGAAGTGCTGACAACGCAGGAATGTCAGTGAGATACTCTACCCTTTCAGCCAATCAAGGGCTAAAATAAATGAAAACGCGGCAGTATTATATATATATATATATATATATAGTGTTTTTTAAGGGGTATTTACACGAGAAAACAATCTCGCGGATTTCTCCCCGGCGCGTTCTTCGCGCGACGAAAACATCAGACTTTTGCGATGCGGCGAATGCGGCGCTGGGACGTAAGCGTCGCGGCGGAGGTAGGGAGAGATGCCCTGGCGGCACAAACAATTCTGGTCTGGCGGCGGATCAGTTTGTTTTCAACATTATTTTGTCGGCAAACTATTTGCTGTCAAATGTAGAGTTCGCTGAATTCGTCTGCGGTGTTGTGCTCAATTTGACTGCAAACGCTTTTATCCCTCCCCCTTCGGCGCTTCCTTGGAGTGATCGACGAAACTGACGATGAAATGGCTCCAGCTGTCGACGTCACGCCCACCACTGCGCAGATTTCTTCCTCGAGTAAATTCCTCTTTAGGGACTGTCGGCCCCAATGAAAATTTAAATCATGTATATTAGGGTCGTAAAAGCCGCTTCCTTTTTTTTGCGTTTGTTTTTTGTACGCGCCAAATTGCGGGAGGGTTTTGGTATGGGCGAATCGAAAGGAATTTATACTTGAATTGAAGTGTAATTTGTTGAATCTTGGAAGAAAAAGTAACCAGTAACGTAAATACGTTACATGTTACTCGAAAAAGTAACGAAAGTTCGTTACCCGTTACTGTTTTTAAAATGTAACGACTACGTACCATACTACGTTACCGAGAAAACGTAACGCGATGCCGGTAATGTCGTTACTCGTAATGCGTAACCGCCAACACGTGTCAACACCTTAGAAATAGCAGTCTTTCGCTCGTAAACGCGCGAAAACTAATTTTAAAACCAATTAAAACATGTCTTAATGCTACCTGGTAGTTGGGAGGCCGATAAAATTGTGACGTTGAATTCTTCTCACCCCAGCGCCACTCACGGAAGTATAGCGAAAACGTATAGACAATTCCACTTTGAACAGAATAGCGAAGAAATCTATAGTGCCTCCGCCACGCGCTTTCAACACCATTGAGATCGCCGTTTTTTTTTTGTTTTTTTTTCAGGAATCACCCCGCATTGCCCCAAAGATGTAACTGCAGGCAAATTACAAACGTAAAAAAAAAACTTTTGTTGTAGAGTATACTTGTTTCTTCGACAGCTTTTTCTATTGTAACAAGGTCTTGACAAAAAAAATTCGCGTTAGTGTTTGTTCTGGCACGGTATTCTAATTTTTTTAAAGAATGATCGGTGCGACTGGAAAGGTAGTATTTTTCAAATAAAGTATTTTTGCTAATGCACAATCTGCAATTAAATATTGAGATTAAAATTTAGGTCTCAATTCGCTCCGTCAGGTTAAGAGCAAGTCCCAATTTAATTATTTTTTATGTCAGTAAAACCATCTGTTTGTCCGTATCGTTTAGAACAAACCTTGTTAGCATAAGATAGGTAGGAGCTTGATCTGAGGATGTGGGGACCTCTGCCGAGCCGTGGATGCGCTCTGAATAACGCGACCAAATATGACACCCAACTCCCTCCCTCAAGATCAGCTCTTGCTTGTGGAGAGGGCCGATCGAGCCAGGACGGCACATGAGTACCTGAATTGAGGATCCACCCCACAGCGTAAAACGCTTAATAAATATGTTTTGTCCTCCTCCTCCTCCCAGTAAATATCTTATATACATAGCTTGCAGGTGTCGCCATTGCTGGGTACTGACGGTTATTTCTGCTTGCTAGTTCCCTCGAGCTCCTACTTCTGTGGTGTGAAACTAACACGGTGAAGCAAACGCTCACGGCCATGACGGTATAAAATCCCGTCATGGCCGGGAATGACAATACGGACAAGCTATGTATTGGGCATAGGGCATACAGTCATCGGATATTACTACTGGGCGAGATTGTCACGCGTAAACACCACAAAGCGGCGATGATCGCCACTACAAGACCCTTGGCCGTGCAGAGGCCCTTACCGTCACAAGCACGATACACAATGCGCATCTCGCTGGCCGATTTTGAAGCGAGAGATAAAGAGCTCGCCGCGACGTCATTTCGTTTCCGTACCCCTTTAAGGCGAAACGGAGCCTAAATACACAAGCTCCCAATTTTGTACTGCCACCACACGCCGTTTTGATTCTAAGCTGAAGGAAAGTGTGAATTGTCAGATTGTCGCGTTAGACAGCGCAATACCTGTCCCTCAAAACTTTACTGTACCGCGACGGTTAGAAAGGGCGTCAGTAAAAACATGCCCTGCAAGTACAATCGAAGCGCAAACGTTACTGCTCTTGAAACTGACAAACACCCCAGCGCCCACCGCACTAGTAACAGACGTCGAAAAACATTTCCATGCATTTTTTGGGGGTATCAACAGTACGAGACCTAAAAAAGCAACGAAAACAAGTACAACTTCAGGATGCCGACGTGTTCTGTATCCGACGCGCGCGTCGGGTAGATCCGACGCGCGCGTCGGGATCTATGATTCTATATTTTGTCCTCCATTTTTAGTTCGCAGATAACCCACCAGATGGCGCTCGTTACTCCACAAACGGTCCTTTCATGAATGTCACGAAGGCTGTGATAGTATTTCTCAGAAATACAGATTTTACGGGGCAACTTTCTACGTGCCCGAAAACACTTTTGAGAGACCCTAAACATGCTTGCAATGAGCACATTTATTTCTATTACAAATTTCGCTCCATCTTTCCTACTGAACACCATTCTCGCATTAACGCACTCTTATCTCCAGTACTAAGCAGCCAGCCAAAACCTACGTTTAGGTTGGCCTCTTCGTTCTTCCTTCATATACCTATATCTATATGTCTTTCTATCTAAGGCACGCATTCCAATGCCCTGACGCAAAAGCGCTCATACCTATAAGATCAATCCTGTTTTAACCAAATGAAAAAAAAAAAATAAGCGAGCTACAACAGTAAAAAAAAAAACTTACCTCAATTCAAAATGAAATAAAAACAAACATTTTGCACAATTTGATAGGGAGTTAGATCTTTCATAAAAATACAGTTCAAGAAATTTTAAATAAAATAACAATAAGAACTAAAGTCATTTCTGAATGACTCTTATCTGCTCTAGTTAATCATTCTGCTGTAACGCAAAGATAACCTCACTTAAAAAATACAAGAACCTCATGTAATTCTGTAATCCGTCAAATGTTTTATTGTGATTAATATGAGCACCGCTGGGCCCCCGAAACGAGGCTATCTGTGGCTTTAAATCAAGTACTTGAGGACGAATTGGCGGTTATGTTTCCCACCTTAGTGGTTATTTGTGAGAACGTCGTGCTCCAAAAACAAGTATTTCGGTTTACACATTGATCCAAAATAGCACATGAGGCAGTATAGGTATAACCGGGGCGCATAGTAGGTTGCAATCAACTAATTTCTTTAATCCGGATTTATTATCTGTTCTGCCCTAACTCATAACACAACAGAAAAAAAATCTCACGCATTTTTAAGTACATGCTTCCGTCACCAAAGAACGAACTGCTAGGCTAACGTGTTATAAGAAACGTGGAGGCCGGCGGCACTGACGATAATTTGTATAAAACCAAACATTTCCTCGAACAGTACACATTCACCTTAATACATTATTTAGAGGGAATATACTGAAAATGCAAACGTTATGTATAACAGAGGTCCTACTGTTCGGTGGAGTGCTTCCGAACATTTCTACTCTTTTTCTTTTTTTCTTTCTATACCGCCCTATTTATCTATCCATTCTTCCGCTCCCATTATGTTCTTCTAAATAATATAACATCACGAAAAAACGCGGACATATAAAGAAAAGGAAATCTCTAGGTTTTCGTCCACTTTTTGCGTCCGCGTAATTTTGTGCTTTAATATCGTGTAGTGGTATCTACCGCGCCAAATAATCAGTTGTTCAATTTCACCATTTTCTTTCCTAAGGCCACCACTGATTTATCACGCGCACATGCTCGCAAAGAAAACTAAACGCACAGACGCGATACAAATAATCTCCAAGAAATACACAAAAGAAAAAACAGCGCACAAAATAAATTACAAAGGCGCATATTCAAACAAATGCCAATGCGCAACACATACAGAGGAATGCCCAACATGCACATGTACACACAAAGCTCAGGCATTCGCGCTCTGTCCATTCTTGTGTACTAGACACGCGGGCGTCACACGTATGGGCATCGCACACTCCATTTGTCCAGACAAATCAAGCGTACTGCACAAACACAAGTTCCATATACGGATAAATTATGCTGGCAAGATTAACGCGTTAGAATTCATACTTCGACCAACCACTGGTGCGCATCAAAGCAACATGAACACACAGTAACACATACAAATAAAATAAGGCGGACTGCCGATGCGTACGTATAACATGGTCTACACACAAAAAACAAAGATGGCGCTTAAAAAAAGGCAACAATATAATTTTAACTGGAAGAAGAATGCCAGCTTCTATTACGCACAAAACAGATTCATGTATACGAATGCAGGCATGCACACGAGATGAAACGAACGTCTACGTGCAAGTAAAAGCCGAACGTCACGCATCGCGTAGCAAAGAGCATTCTGATCACGGCTCTCGTATGGAACGAAGCGTGTGAAGTCGGGTTTCAAAGCCATTTCCCTCCTTTTCCACTACCTCTTTTTGCGACTGCACGTATTCAAGAGTGCTTTCAAAATCCCTGTATTGATCCCCATTTCTCCCTTTTTCGCCCTCCTCACCTCTCAAGCCTTTAAACCTTTGAATGGTGGAGGAAGCGGAGAGGGTACACATTCACGGTTTCTCAGAAGATAGAAGTGATCTAACCACATCTCCTTTCTTGATTTTACCCCCGGAAAGGGGGAATGAAATGAGGAGGGATTACCTAATGATTCGGCTGAGGTGTTCATTTCGCTGAAGGCTCCATTGGGCTGAAATGCTCAATTCGTCCGGAAGCTCTAATTAAACTAAATGCTCAGTTTGGCTTAAATCTCCAATTCTGGCTGGAGTCATACCTTGCAGCCGATTCGAGGTGTTTGGGACGAACTGTTCGTCTCAGTCGAACTGAAGATTGAACAAAACTGGCGCATTCATGAGAATTGGAGATTCTAGCCGAACTGTTCATTTATCCGCATTGGAGAGTTCAACCGAATTGAGCCTTTCAGCCAAATTGAGCCTTCAGCCGAATAGACGCTTCAGCCGAATCGAGATGACACCGGAGGAGGGAAGGGGGAGGGCTCTTCATAAGCCCTGTAAGTGATGACAGCTCCAACGCTGGATTCAGTCGTCCGAAAACCAGGGTTTGCCGTCAGTTGGGGGTGACCCTTTGTAATCAGATCGGCAATTGGTGATGAGGTCCTTCAGGGTCTCTCTTACGGTGCCTATCTCTGACGTCACGATTGTAACTTTCAGCTACCAAGGACGGTTTTGTTAGTGCGTGTAGAAAACATGGTGGACGCTTCGAGTCGCAGCGCTCTTAAACCCGACGCCGTCAAAGTTGACGTTCTGACATTGCTTTTTTTTTTGCGTCGATGAAACCAGAATTAGCTTTACTCAAGACGTTAGAGAAAGGGTTTTTCCAATCACGTAAGTTCGACTACAGCGACGTACACTTTTTGTCGTGCACGTCGCCAAAATCACAGACATCCGCTCAGAATGAATTTTGCCTTGTAAGTTTATGCGCAATGATTCCCAAACTTAACGGCGCTACGCGATGGTTCGTTTTAGGCGCGAAGCTCCTTAAGCCGTGGGTCTGTCCCTCCTGCTGTATGTAGCCACTTCAAGTTTAGTTTATGAATGGCTCAAGAGATGGCGTGTTCCAGAATTAACTTTATGTAGAGATGACAGATGGCGCTTAGGCTCATGTTGCGGAGCGGAGAGCGCGCAAGGCGGCGGCAGCGCGCGCTCGCAGACAGAATCCAGCCGTGCGAGAACGAGAGGCCGAAGCATGTCGTCAGGCTGCGCGTCGACGCCGCCAAGATCCGGCCGTGCGAGAGCGGGAAGCCGAATCGCGTCGTCAGTCTGCTCGGCGACGCCGCCAAGATCCGGCCGTACGAGAGTGGGAAGCCGAAGCGGCACGGCAGCGTCGCCAAGATCCGGCCGTACGAGAGCGGGAAGCCGAAGCGGCACGGCAGCGGCGCCAAGAGGATCTGCAGAACGTCAGGGAACGGGAAGCGGCAAGAAAGCGCGCGTATCGGCAGGCAGACCCCGATGCAGCGAGAGCTCGTGAGGCGTCTGCAAAACGCATCAGGCGAGCTCAGCCCGAAGGTGCCGACGCGCGGTTTAAGCGAGACTTTCTGAGACGTTTCGTTCGGCCATAGCTGTGGTGTGTGTGATAGATTGTGGTTTGTATACACACACACACAGTGTTTCTCACGTCTTTACATGGCGATGAGTGGGCGAATTAACGGAAGAATCGCTGGTTTACCGACGATTCACTCCGGAGCTTCGCCCACTCATCATCATTCACCACGTGGATATGCTGTGACTTTTTTGGCACTTTCTTTGGTAGTGTCCGGGGCCTACCGGTCGAACTAGTGTTTACGTTTTGAATCCACGATCACAACACAGTGCGAGGACGACACGCCATTAGCTGCTGGGGGCAATATTAGGCTTCGCGTGGCCCGCAGTAGGCCAAAATTAGGGTATCTGAGCGGCAGCGTTGAGTAGTGGACTTACACCTTAGAATTTGTATTTTTTGTGGTCTACAACGATTCAGAATGTTTTCATATAACCACAAAAAAGTTGCAACGCCAAAAAAGAAAAGAAGTAACATTTCCCGGTGCGCGCGCGCGCTTTTAATATATTGTTGATTTCTCCCGCTGGCAACTTTTCGCTTTTTTTTGATTTTGTACGTAGTAGACAAAAATTTTTAAAGGCTTCGTAAAGGGGTATTCACACGAGGGAGAAATCCCGAGGATTTGTCCCGGCTCGCGCGCATCACGAGACGATAACGCGAGGCTTTGGCATATCGCAAAGCCTGACGTTTTCGTCGCAGAATGCGCATGCTGTGGAGAAATCCCCGGCATTTCTCCCTCGTGTGAATACCCCTTAAGCGTCCTAAACGACCGGGTTCGGTTCCTTGCTGCACGCCTGACCGGGAACAGGAGGATACCGAAGACGTCGTTACCGAGTCGCCGGCACTTTCGAATGCGGCACAACTGGGGCAGCCTGTCACGCAGCATTGGCGCGACGTGGCACTTCACATCGCTCACAGGAGTTCCGTACGCTTAGTGCAAGACCTTGCAGCGTTTAGAAGTGTTTTAAACCGCCCAATGAGCACCAAGTAAGGTTAGAAAGTTAAAGTAAAGCATCGTCTGCTCAGAGCCGCGATCGGCTCAGGAAGATGGGGCCCGCACGTGTCCCCGTGAACTTCGCGAGGATCTGGGAGAGGGGGAAGACTCCGACATTTCCGGCTTGTAGACCGAGAAAAAGCGAGAAAAACACGGCCGCGGCCTTGACGTCGCTCTCATTCGCGGGGACTTCGAATCCGTCTTTTATAACTCTTTGTTTTCTTCACAAATACGTACTTGACCATCTTCAACTTTGAAGGTGATGTCTACGCGCTATTCAGTCATCTGGTACAATAAAAAAAATTATACCGAAGCTATTAGTGCCCCTTTAAACTTGAATTTTGCACATGATGAAAAGACCCGTGATCGTTGAAATGTTTCAAACCGATGATCCATTCGTTGAGAAATTCATTCGCTCATTCATTTATTCCAGTAGTTTTAATACTCATTGGTTATAAAAAAAATGCGTTTACCCTAGGGAGGATGTACACACTGCACATTTGCAGGGACCCGCTTTTTTGTGCCGCGAAAGGAGTGCGTATTCGCATTGCTCCCAGCCAACCTCATGTCAAGCAGAACTGAAAGTGTATCGTGACGTTGCTCCTCGTCTTTGTGCGTTACCTATCCCCGGACAAATCAGTTACGAACAAACAAAAGCGCAGGATCACGGCAAAATCATTGTACGTCATTGGTTTCGCGGGTGTAATAACCGCCCAGAGACGACACACTATTGAAGCTGCTTGATAGGCAACATCGAATCGTAGCTCCCACTGCAGTCAAAATTAGTAAAACAAACTAAGTATAATCACAAAAAAAAGAAGGAAAGGGAGGGGGAAAAAGAGTGAGAGAGAGAGAGAGAGAGAGAGAGAGGTAGGTGTGACCAAAACAAAATGTTTTATCACAACGCTTGAAATAAATGTTTGGCGAGCGTTGAGTAGTCGTCATTTTTGCGGTCGAAAAATAGTGCGTTCAACGCGCAGGAACACTCCAATGGACCCGCCAATGCTTGTTTACAATCTAAAACGCAGTTTTCTAGCGAGCGGCTCGGATAGTGGACACTCAAGCGGGTGCTGTAGCTTCGCCGTTGCTCTAAATGTCGATTACTTTATGTTCTCACTGCAGTTTCCAGACACGGACACTGCGAAACAGGATTGGCGCGAACAAGAGATCGGTCTAGATTCTCATTTTACACACACGCAGGTTTTCACAAGTACTCATTTTACCGCTCTGATTTTAACCCCGTAAAACAAAAGACCCTTTTCGAACCCAAATCCCGACAGCCGCGCGACGAAAAATGAGAGTCCTCGGTACACTCTAATCCCGCTAAAACGTGACCACGTGGCATATGCGAGCAGGCGCAGGTTACCACGGCAACAACGTTTGAGCAGCCGAGTCGTGACGAGCGACGAGCCAACGGCTGCCCCTTTCTCGTCCTCTCCTTTGAACCGGCTCTGTCGTCTGCTGCACCAACGCTTTGTCGAACCTGGTCGAAACCTGCCACGGTTGCGGTGCAAACTAAACAGATTCGGTGACACTTCAATACGTGAAGGTAAGTCACGACGAATAGCGTATTCAAATAAGTTCACCTGTCGCGATACCTTTACGCTGCCACAGATACGGTACGCTGCCACCGACGTACGACTCCGCGGATGGGCGGGATGGCGGATGGCTGCAACGGCTGCTGGCTGTAGCTACCGGAACGCACGCGCAGTCGCGGAGGCGCAACGAGAAAGCGCGTGATCTGTACCGAGGGTTCCCGGAAATTCCCTGCCGTCCTGGCGCTGTGCGTTTTGCAACAGGTTCATTCTTTTCCACACGAGCAGTTTTTATATTATCATATTTGTCCTGAGCCGCGGTCACACTGTTCACGCACCCTACAAAATGCAGTCTTCAATGAACACCGCGTCTTTTGTATAAAATACGAGCAGCACGACTACTGCATTATTGGTGAACAAAAAGATCGCTAGGGAGAAGCTTAGCATCTAAGCTCGTGGAAACGCTCTAACGAACCGAGGAGTCGGACCAGCAACAATCTGATCGAAAACGTTTAGGAAAGGGGAGGTGAAACGATAGTCAAATAATGCCAGACGGAAATTATATTAAAAAAAGATTGTGGGAAAGAAAGAGAACCGATTCCGAGCTGCCAAATCCCCACGGTTTCGGCTGCCTCGGTTTGTCGAATCAAACGCCCACGGAATACATCATGCCTCCAGAGCGCAGCGAGAGAAATGTACATTGCCACCGATAAATCCAGCTTCCACTCCTCCTCGATTACCATGCCTCCTAAGAAAGCAAACTGGCAGATAAGAAGTGTTTTTTTTTTTTTTGCGGAGCCGATTTTTCTTTTGACTTCACGTGAAAGGGATATTGATTAGACGGCATCTGCATCAAAAAGCGACACGAGGCAAGCACGCCAAAATGGACTAACATGCGGTTTTGTTTTGCCGCGGTTTTTTTTTTATTTAATTCATCTTCGCATCTTATTTTGATAGTCTGTGCTGCAATGACGGTGGGATTCACATAACCCGTCGTTTAGCTTCTCCATTTAAATCGTTTTGGTGTTAGAAAATGTAAAAAGTCAAGCGAAAGATGAAACGTAGTGTAGTAAAGCGTGCTTGCCATCTTTCCAAACGAAGGAGGCGCAACTCAAACAAACCACCATAAAAAATTGCAGCTACCAACCACTTTTTGACCTTGAAATGTTTTTTTTTTTTTTGGCTAGGTTTTCGACATTTGGCAAAGAGCAGATAAAAGGAAGCCTCATAACAGTGTGGCCGCGAGGCTCGACAATGATTGGTTGGAAAGGTGGGAGAGGGGAAGTGAAGTGCTCGACGCTGATTGGGTAATGGGAAGGTAATGTGACAAGAGGGGTAGGATTGAAGGAGTGAGGTGGGCGGGGAGGAGCTCGGAACGCCTGTGCTCACTGAGGGAGAGGAGCTCTAGAAGATCGCGGTTTTTATCAGCTTAATTAGCGGTAGTATCGTTTCATTTCAGTATAAACTATCAAGTTTACACATGGTACGCGTAAAACTATCTGATGAAGAACGTCGTGAACGTAGGCGTCTGACGTGTGAAAACTGAGAGCATCATCAAACGTTTGTGATGCTAAAACGCTACACGTATGCAAAACGACTGCCTATCATTTAGCCTTACAATTTTGTTCTTCAAAAAGATCTCCAGTCACCGCTTTTGTGGGATTGAGGTAGCCTTTGTTTCGGACCAATTGTGGCATAAACCACTAGACTTGTTGGACTACGCTAGAAGGGGCCTCTGTTGCGACCGAATACAGATTCGTAAAATAAAACTCTGAAACTGACCTTGGAAAAGAACAGTCACTGTCAACAATATACTAATATAATTTCTTACATAACCTATTTCAGAATCATGGTTTTAACCAGCATTATAAGCAGATAAAAGACAAAATATTACACGGAATTATGTGATGAAGTTGCGGTAATGGTAACTCAGCGCAGAAACCCTGGGCATATGCTGCTGTACATTTGTTGCTGGGCGACGCATTTCCGCATAACCGTCACCGTATTGCGTGCTTGCAAACCTGTGTAAAAGGCGGAGTCACATTTTTATTTTATGTGAAACGTCCCTACCAAGCGGCTGAGCGAACTGGCGGTGTTCGTAACACATTCCCGGGTTTAGAACACCTTACCCCCGCGCAGAGACACTTTGTAATTCAAGCCCGACCAATCTTCGGCCGATAAATAGATTGATTGACAGGTCTGCTGCAGTCCACTCCGTATCGTGTTGAATTCGTGAAAAAAATTGGGTCGAGTGTATGTTTACACAGCCTAGAACTTGGTCTGCCTCAACGGGTGACGAGTCTCTCAGCTGTAGATGAGGAATTTAGCCAGTGCAGTACAACCGCTAGCCTGCGGTCTTTAACGTGCACCACGCTGCAGTGACACACGACCGCACGCCGGTACGATGCTCATCCAGATCGAAACAGGCAGGGGTAGGGATTGAACCCAGGGTCCTTGGTTCTGCAGCGCGAGCTTTCACTCCACGTGCTCCGGTGTGCGCTAGCCCACTCGGCCACCGATCCTTTTTTTTTTCTTTATTGCAAGAAAGCAGGGTGTTCAAATTCCATGTAAAAGTCCACTGCAGCACACTTGGCAGCGCACATTAAAATTCCCGCATCTCGAGAAGAGGGCCACACACGCTCAGCCACTCTGGCTTGGGCTCGCGGGCCGAGAAAACGCTCTCAACACGCTTCACGAGGTTGAAAAAATAAAACCGAACTTCTTTCGCAGTTGCGTCGGCATGTCTCACTGCCATACGCGATTGCCATATGCTGAAAAGCCCCAGAAGAAAAAACATGTCATGCGGTACATCGTCATCATTCCCCACATCCAAAAAACGTATGCCCAATGGGCTAATGGAGAACTGTTTCTTTAGCGTGCGTTGGAGGACATCCCAAAAAAATAAAGCGTCCCAACAGAAAATAAATACATGTTCAATGGTCTCCGGTTCTTTGCATAAAGGACAGTCAACAGACCAGGGAATTTCTAACCCCTTTTCTCTGAGCCACGCCTTCACAGGTAAAGTGTTGCTGTGCAATTTAAAGAAGAAAGTCTTCGCCGCAGGGGTATGCACATGCGCTTCACTCGTTTCAAAACGTCTTGGGCACCATTACACACAACAGCACGGTACATTGGGGTGGGAAATAAACTGATCAGCAAGTCACGCTTGAGTGTTTTCTTGCTTACAACAGAGAGGTAATCTAAAGAAAAACGCGCATTCAAAAAAGGACTGCGTCGACAACCTCTTTCTGGAAGCCAACCAGTGTCATTGGCTCGCCGTCGCACGAAGATACAAGAAAGAAAGGAAGATGGGGCGCCAGTTTTACTTGAATAAATGTACGTATGAATGGGTGCTCGTGATCGCGCAAAAGAAGAAACGGGACACAAGTTGCCTTACAAACAAATGCGACAACCCCAACCCACCATCGCGTATACGGTGAAACAAATTGTCACGTCTCATTGGTTCCCAACACGAGTTCCAGATGAACTTCGCGAAAACTCGGTGTAACTTCTGTATATTTACGCGCGCACAATGAATGGCCTGCAAGACATACCACACTTTAGAAATCAGAAACACGTTGCAGACCGTCGCCTTAGCAAAAATCGACAGATCACGCCTCTTCCAGCAAGAAGCGCGCCTGTCGAGGTCGGTGGCGACGCCCGACCAATATTGTTTGTTCTCCCGGTAACAGTTGAGAGGCACGCCAAGGTATGTGCACGGTACGCTGTCCCACCCCACACCTTCGTACACCGAAGGCGTCGGCCACCGATCCTCCATGTTGAATTCGTGTTGAATGACTCAAATGTGCGGCGGGATGACTTCGTTTTCGCCACTTTTTGGGAGGTTGCCCAGTTCCGGCATTATGTGGCTGCAGCGGAAAGTTTAAAACAAAGTACCTTTGGCTCATCTGAACGCGTTCCTCCTGAGACCCTGCGTCCACCAGTGTGGTCATTGGGTTTTGAATTGTTGAAACGGAACGGCGCCGCACACGGGAAAGAACTTCTGTCCACCGCCATGGACATAGTTTATGCCGCCATCTGGAGGAGTGTTGAGCAAACAGCGCGGAAAACAACTGGTCGCTCGCTATTCCCAATGGCGACCTGCAGCACTCTCACGTTCTACGGGTGACGCCAAGATATGTAATCAGTTTACGCGATTCACACAAACGGAGGCTGTGTTAATTTATATTTCTAGTGTACTTGAAAGCTCACAGATGGTTAGTAATGCCTAATATTGACAACAGTACTAGCGTGGGTTGCAGTAGTCGCTTGTCAAACTGTGGGTCCACGTGGGTGGATGCTGGGACCCAAAAGTTGTGACATAAATTTCGCAATGACCAGCTTTTGCTCACCATCAATGTCAAACACTCGTCAACAAGTCGGGCGAATGCCATTTTAGACAGTGTGTGTGATGCCACATGTTCCGCGCAAGAGAGTCAAGTCGCTGCCAAGCTTGCTAGTCAGGACGGTGCAGGCACCTCAGATGCCAAAGAAAGACGACATCAAGAATGCTGCAAGGAGCAGGTACCCTGGCCGCTCAAAGAAAACACCTCACCATTGCACGTCCTGTGATATCTTCCTCTGCATTGAAACCGACTGGCACTGCTTCTTTAAATTTCATACGAAGAAATGAGCATCATTTTTTTGCGCAGTATTACTCCAGATTTGTTATTCTTCCTCCCGAAACCTAACTTGCGAAAATTAGGCTCATAAAATGTTGAATAAAAATGTGTTCATTTTCTTGATTTGAAGTGTAAAGTCCCACTGTCCATGTGGGTGGACATCCATTTTTACTGAACGTGCGAAACTAACACTGCAGAAAAAAGTCAAAATGCTCAAACATATTCCTAACGAAGCAATTAAGGGTATTTAATATTAAATATTTATGCCGGCTTTTTCTCGGGTCCCACGAGGTTAACAAAATGTCCGCTTCCTTAGTACAAAATCGGATGAAGTTATGTCTCACTTACTAGGTACTGAATTTGATATTGTCATATTGTCGAAACTTAGCTTCATGCCGGCACTGCAGGTAGTGAATATTTTACATCTTCCCTTACTGTGTTTCGTAGATATCGTGATTATACTTCCGGGATGAACTATGGAGGTGGTGTACTAATAGCCTGCAAACAGCCGCTGAATGCTCATAGGACGAAATGACTTGGAGACGTATGAAATATACGTCTTCGTTGAGACACCGTCTGTTGACGGGTTCAACTATATATTTGGAGCATATTATTTACCACCTGCTTCAGATATTGCTCACTTTGTGGACCACTTTAATTTTCTTGAAAATAAAATTGGCGCGACCAAATATAGCGTGCAGCTGTACGGATATTTTAATCTACCGAATGTTGACTGAATTTCCGGTCGCATTAAGAGCGAAAGCTTCTGCACAAGTCAAAAAGTGAATTGTTTGTTGAACTTCATAGATTTCAACGATTTTACGCAATACAATATGGTCGCAAACTGTTCGGGTAATCTTGTGGATCTGGTTTTATCTAACATTCCTTATTCAAAAGCGACTCGTGTGGACGATCCGCTAGTCCCTTCTGACGCTTATCACCCTCACCTTACAGTCTGGTTTTCTCTGTTCTTAAGATCAGGCGTCTCGTCTGGTGCACTACAGTACGAACCCATCGTTGGCAATTACTTCAGTTTATACAATTATTTTTGCAGTATTATTTGACTGATATCTTGATATACTCTGATGTAGATTTCATGGTGGATAGTTTCACAGCAGTTGTAAGTTATGCCATCAATCTGTTAGTTTATCAGTGCCCCATCCGTCCCAAGAAGTACCCTAAGTGTTTCTTCAAAGATTTACGATATTACTTAAGATTCAAATTACATTATCACAGAATGTAAAAGAAAAACGCGTGTCGGCTTATGGTATAAAACATATAGCATATCTCCGTATCTATTAAAAAAGCTGCTCGCTAGCGGCCAGTATCACTACCGTGGACAGATGGAGCGTAACCTGAACAAACGACCCGAAGAATTGTGGCGCTATGTGAAAAAGTTCACCAGGAAAGTGTCTGACAATATAACGCTGCGCAACGTGTCAGCTATCTAAACATCCCTAAAATCTGTTTGCGAGTGGTTTTTGCGTTATTTCAGTTCATGCTGTTCCAATGTCAACAACCCCTTACCCGTGACATGTAACATTACTTTTGATTATCATGTACCGTTTACTAGTATTACGGTTCATGAAGTGCTTTTAGCTACCTAAAAGCTGAATTCTAAGCTATCCACAGGCTCATATTGTATTTCCAAATTTATTGTAAAAGTATGTGGCGAGTGTTTTGATTCTGGTCGTGAAAAAGTGTTCAACTTATCGATGCAATGCGGAATCTTTCCAGGTAAATTGAAATATTCGACAGTCGTCCCGATTTTTAAGTCAGGGAATTTTCGTGATGTTAGTAATTATCGTCCAGTACCTATTCTCAATGCATTTTGAAATGTGTTTGAAGAGGTGGTTTACAAACGTTTATATAACTATTTTAGAAGTAAGTTAGTTCTTGTACTGCGCTGTTTCGTCACAGGCAGATCCGTTGAGACTAGTTTGTGCACTTTCTTTAATCTTGCTTTGCCAGCTGTTTAAGTCGGGGTCAAGTAGACACAATACATCTGGATATGTCCAAGGGCTTTGATAAGGACAATAATGAGCTGTTACTGCTGAAGCGCAGGGACCCTTCCCTCTGTCCTGAGTAGATTACCTGGTTTAAGATTTATCTTTATAAAATACAGACGTGTGTAAGGAAATCTGGTTTCTTGTTTCGTTTTCATTTCCATGTCAGGTGTGCCTTACGGCTCGAACATTGGACCTTTTTTTGTTTCTTGTTTGTATAAATGTTTGGGCGTCGTTCGTAAGACACTCTCAAATCCTTATGTTTCCAGATGGTGTAAAGTTGTTTCGGCAGGTCACCTCTATCACTGACTGTATACATTGCTGCAGCACGATCTTTCTTCAGTGCGAGAATGGTGCAGTTCTAACAATCCTTTTTTTTTCTTTTTGCAAAACAAAAGTTATGTTTCTGTCGAGAGAGCGCAGCAATTTATCGTATGTGTACATTCTAGAAAATTAAACTATCAGTTGGACCATGCAGATTCAGGTATTCTTGTGGAAGATCACCTCTTGTTCCTTTCTGATGTAAGCTTTATTATTATCCAGTCTTTACATACACTCAGAATAAATTCTCGTTTAACAAAAACATTCAGCACTACTCATTCTCATTTGAGACTATACAGTACACATGTGCTTTAGAAAATAGAATTCGCCTTTGTAGTGTGGAACTCCACCTTTACTGAGAACACCCTTTCTGGGTGTTCTCAGTTCTGGGTGTCAACTATTTTAATATACTTTCTTGGACTGAACACCGTGAGTATATCCACCGAAACTTTTGCAAAGCGATAGGAATAATATCTAAAGCTCATGTTTTCAGTGCGAGTGAAGTTGCTCTTGTACTATTCTACACGCCTTACGTGTACTGTTACCCGGTTTGGGGAATAACAACTAAACAAAACATAACAACACTGCTTCTAACACAGAGGAAAATATTTCGCATAATTGAAAAGGTTTTTTTTTTCGTCTTTCTGAGGAGCTTTTTCGAAAATTTAGAGTTGTGACAATTAATCGTTTATACAACTATTGTTTGAGGCGAGTCTACAATACGGTAGTAAAGCAAAATGTTAACTTTTTTCTTTCCGTATTGTCGGGCTTGGTGAGAACAAACGAGACGTATAGATCTAGACATAGACAGAACAGTTGTGTTACTACTCCCCGTACTACTTACGGATTAGCCTCTTTAAAATATAGACTACCGTCGCTTTTAAATGAGCTCGAAGGCGAAAATATTGGCATTACTTAAAAAATCAAATTGTATATGCTACGTGATATGTTATTAGAAACAGAGTGATCATGACTTTTTTGCAGCTAACCGATGTAATAGGGTGTAGTATCTTGTTTTTTGCTTGTGTTGTCTAAAATGTTTCTGGTGTTTTTCTGCCACACGGTGGAGGGCCTCGTCTATCGTTTGTAGTTTAAAAAGTCCACTGAAATACACTCGCTCGCGATTGTGTCATATTCGTCGTGTGCACATACCGTCAAACAGGGTACAGTAAATTACTCAGGAATTAAGTTTGACCGAGTTCTATAGACTCTTCCGTTTTCCCTCGTCTCCAGCCACCTGGTCGGCGTATCCGGTTAGAAAACAAAGGGGAGGCAAAACGTGAATGGGTGACGGATAAGCTTTATCCTAAATGTATCCTGTTTGCATGGCGACGGCAAACCTATGCTTTCGCCCATACCGCAAGTGTCGATATTCAAGACGGCGGCGCCCTTGTGGAAAAGGTCTATAGGCCCTTTCACTGCTTACAATCATCAACAGCCGCTTGCGACCCCGGCGACTTATAGTAGCTTTCGTCTTTGCAAGCCTGTCGAGCTTGCTGATGTCACCAGTGCTACAAAACATAAATGATACACTGACAACAATGTTAGAGATTTGGCGAGGGCCTTCGGCTGTACGATTTCACGTCTTGGAGGAGACAAGTTGGTTGAGAAGAATATTCGAAAATTTTGAACAGATCTCGCGCTTCCTGGATCGCTCAGCGTTCACCCGTTGAAAAGACCGCTCTGAACAGCTAGTTTAGTTACGCCGCCGATGCCGGCTTGGATCATGGGAACTGTAGCCGTGACCACCCTGCTGAAGCTCTGCGGGAGCCGAGTGTGACGATGTGGGCTGAACAAACGACGAGGAAGACGACACAGTTGAACGTTGTGATCGCTTGAATAATCAAAAGTGAAGAAGATTGCAAGACTATGCAAGACCATATAATAAGAAGAAGAGGACCACAGGAGGAGAGTGAACGCGAGACACGCTCGCGTTCACAGTCGAGGAAGATTCCGGACGGGTGCCAACAGGCCCGTGGGGACTTTGAACCTTTACACCGTGGACCGCCGCCGTTAGCCAAGCTGCAGCAAACCTCCGCCTGTGCCGACCCAGCCTGCCAGGCTCCAGACCAGAACCAACGTTCCGTCAACGAGGCGTCTCCTCTGCGCATCAACACCGTGCGAGCCGTAAGCGAAGTCGGCGGTCTAAACTTTGTACGTGTTTTGATGACTCTTAAAACTTGCTCTCCTACTCTATCTGACTTTTATTTTTGACTTTCTTAGTCTGTAAATGACATTTTCCTTCTTACAACCACCGCTCCGGAATTCTGAGTCCCTCCCTTTCATATCGCATCACACCGAGCACGAGACGGGACGGGCAATCTCGTGCACTGGCGTCTGTCCCCTGTGAACTGCAGTCATAGCGGCGTCAATCATGCCGTTCAACACCACGACCTTAAATTACCTTACTGGGACCGTCTTCCAATCATTCGCGCGCAAGGCCTTGCATCAAGACCGGGCTGATTAACGATAGCGCGGTTAACTCAGCTTTAACTGCTGTTACGCGGCACCACAGTTACCGCACAACGATCTCGGACAGCTATTTCAGAGGAAGTGAAGAGCGCGCATGCACTGCTGTGATGGGTGCTCAAGATGCTCAAGCGCACGTTCGCCAATAGCTTTGACTGTGTAGCCGCAGAATATTGTCTGCAAGTATTGTGCGCTAACTTAGGCTTTGAGTAACTGCGGGTAAGTGTGCCCGTGTAAGAAGGGTATTAGTGAGATCGGTCTACTGGTGGTTGAATGGTTAATCGACATTTCAGGCTGCGGTGTTAAAGTGGGCTTTGTTCATTATTTTTAAAAACAGCAAGTTAGCTGGAATGTGAAATACGGGAGCACCACCTGGTGGCATTTGCCAAGAATCGGGTGTATTCAATGTTGCCGTCACTTACTCTGAAAAAAAAAAAGAAACACGCTATTTCTTCTTTTTCTATTTATGTTGTCGGCAATGAGGTTTTAGATCGCCCTAACTTTCCAACTCTTTGTCTTCTCAAAAGTGTTCTATTAGCGTGCCCGCCCAAAATAGCACTCCAGGCTAGAACTTAATTGCACACAAAAATTACGTAAATAATTTAAGATAAAGGTCGAGGTCTACTAAAAAAAAACAGACACATTGAAAATTTTTACGTGTGCGATTTCTGCCGTTATAGCCCGCAAGCCTATGTTTATCTTTCTGACGGCATCGCAGCTGAAATTTCCACCGAAGTTCTTCTCCAGATCAAATATAAAGGACCGACGATAGTTTAGGGTCTCAAACATCAAAACGAAAAAGAAAAAACTAGGAACCCCGACGCAGGAACAAATAAAAACGATCTCCCAAACTCTCTCAGGCGTGCTGGTGAAGCAATCAAATAAATAATTCAGTGCAAAAAAGAACGAACCCTTTAAAAAGAAAAACATACGAGGGTAATGTTTTCTATTGACACACATTACAATATCTAAAATAACATTTTTTCTCAAAGAATAACTTTGGAAAGTCAATTATTTAAACTGCAATGCTTGAGACGGTGCCTGGGAAGATAAATAAACAAACAAATCGTCATTTCAATTGCTTTGAATTTCTTGCGTGGTTATACTCAAGCGACACGTGTAATAATTGATTACCGAATGCCCTCAGATATGTCGCCGTACGTAAAAAAAATAAAAACGCTTTGGTGCAACAACTTTCGTAAATGAATTCCAATCTAGTAAAGAGATAAAAATCCAGGCATCAATAGTGTGTTTTCTTAAATGCTATAGCATATTTTTGCACAAATTTGTCGCACTTCGTATTGCCTACAAAAGATTAACCGAGAAACGAAGGATTGTACAGTGTATGCCACGATAAATATGAGTCCCAACGCCGCTTCGCGTGGCCCGCGCTAGTACCAATGCCCCCTGTCGAATTCACGGTAGGGATGAAGGCACTTGAGGGACCATACCTATCGCCTCCAATGATACTTGAGCCAATCTGCGCTTCAGGATTGTCTGCTGGCGGCGAACGAACGGCGAAATCGCTAAACAGTTAGCCAATGACCGGGAGCCGTTTTTCCTACCAATGTACAGTACCAAAAATAGACTTTGATTTTTTTTTGTGAGGATGACGTTTAAAGTATTTGCTCCACGTGCCTTTTGGCAGGGCAAAGGGCTGCAAGATCCGTTATCACTCGTAATAAATTACCGCGGTGCAAGCGTAGGAGATATAGTTTTGGTTTTCTGAGGTCACAAAAGCGACGCATTACACAACATAAACAAGAAATGAACTTCCTTGCAGCAAGTTGAGCGGCGCTCCTAGTTATTATCGTGCAATAATCGCTCCACCGCTACAGGTGGTGGAGGCCACGGTCGCCGCATGCGGACGACCCGTAAGTGACGGGTGCCGCAATGAGCGCGGAAGGCTACTTGTGTGGACCCTAACGAGCATTTAAGCTTCGCCAAAAATCCCACATGGGCATTGCTAGTACCGGGGGCAACGCGCAGGGGTGTTCTCACTCATATTGTTCATAATGTTACCGAGTGACTTCTTCGAAGAAAAAACAAAAAAACAGCGTGGTTTTGGTTTACGTAAAAAAAATCACGCATTGCAGGCATGTGAGAACATGTCATTGTCTTAATCAAAAGATAAAATAATAATACCAAGATTGTAATACTACAGCGTGTAAACTAACGCTTCTAAGGCTATTGAGACGGAGCGCCAAAACTGGCTTATTTAAGGGCGTAATAACGCATCGAGCTGCCATCTACTACAGAGGTGGAACCACGTGTGTGAAAGTAGGGCCGGGGGGGGGGGGTCTGCTTTGTCATTCCCAGACGACGTCGTCAACCGGCTTGCCTAGTAGTTAAATCTGCCGGCGACAGATGTCGGAAGCGTCGAGCGCTCCGGCGCCGAGCTTAGCAGCTGATCTTCATACATTTTTTACTCTGCCGTGGCGGCCGCCTCTGCGTGCGTGCTAGACGTTTCCGACATATGTCGGCGGCAGATTTAACTAGGCGAGCCAAATCATGGCATCCTCTGCGAATGCCGCAGCAGATAGCCAGAAACACGGTTTTTCCTGTTTTTGTTTTGTTTGAACAAAACAAGCTTATTCGTTCGCATCTTCGTCCCATGCTTCCACCGCGTGCGTTGCACCTATATAATAAATCTCAGCATGATAGGTTTGCAAACCGATTTTTTCGGGCACGTCTAAAGTGCCTTAAAAGCGTTAGTTCACATGCTGTATGATCTGACGTTTAACTAAGCTTGTCATCGTGCGAACAAGAACTGACACTGTGGATGCATGTGACAATTATGTATTTGGAAAACGCTTGGCAGCAAAAAAAATATAGTTGTTTTATTTCTTGTTGACATATTTTTTTTTGTTCACTAAAATATCTTATAAAGCTATCCACAAAGTCATTTCATGTTTTGATTATATCAGGCTTGGGTGGACGACAGCTCAAAGAAAAAAATGTGTCTTTCTCTTTTATTCTTTTATTCAGGTAACGTCATGTTTTTAATATTTCGCGTTCTCTCCCAACCACAATAGGCCCATTTTCACGGAGTTTCAACTTCCAACGATGCGTAGTTAACTTACGTTCGTTGAAAAACGCGTTTTTTTCCCCGAAGGTCACCTGGTACGTCACTTGCTTTCTAAACTGACATCTCCTCGTTTCTCCCGTTCGGTTGGCCCTCAAAATCAAATACAATATTGAGACGTCCCAATTAAGCCGTACCACTTGATGACGATACTGGGAAGCAAGAGATGGCCGTGCGTAGCGGCTGTAGACTGTCTCTTCCCATAATAACCTTTAAGCTCCTTTTACTCTCGATACTTAGTTTCCCTTCAATCGTAATTCACTTTTAAAGAAGTACTATATATATATATATATATTTGTTGATCGCAGCAGAAAAGGTATATAAATTCCCAGTTCACCTCTTTTTATCGAGGTCTTGCTTACATTGGTGTTTTCGCTCAATCTTTTTAGAGGTTGATGAAACAAGTTCACTAAGAAAATGTTTCATTCAAAAAACATAAAAGGACATCAGTCGGAAAGAAGAAAACGCAATTTAGTGACAGCCTTAAGAGTCATCAGTTCTTCCACGTTCCTGTTCTTTCTACATCACCTACAACATAAAATTGCAAATGCTTTACTTATTTATGTAATAACACAGTATATTACATTAAAATAGTGGCCAAAAAAGTGACGCGAGAAAACCCCAAAAGCGCATATTAGCTGTAAATTTTTTTTTCCGGAACGAAAGAAAGTTAAAAATAAAAAGAAGAAACGTTAGACAAGCATAAAAATTCAAGGCTAACAAAAACAAACAAACACATAGTGACAAAAACGAGCGTTGAAATGTATCGACGAACCATGATTTATGTGTTTGAGTTCCAGAGGCAGGGCGAAAGACGTTATTTTATTCCAATATTCGGCTCTCATTCTAATACTGACTTATGCGAAAGCATCTGCGTAAGAAAAGGAAGTGATTGATGAAGGCCGTCTTTGAAAAATGCCCCATCTCTGGCCCACTTTCTTTTTTCATGAAGGCGGCGAAAAGCAAAAAAAAAATCGCAAACGCAAAAAAAAAACTGAATGTGAAAAAAAAAATTGCGGCCAAACGGAATTATTTTTGCTGCTTGAATGAGGAGGGGAGAGAGAGAAAATAACGCAATTTTCGGTTAGCCACATAAAACACAATTGCGATGACGAAGACCTGAAAAAAAGTTTGGTACTTTTCAGCCTGACGCGTTCCAAGACCCCTGAAACAGGGTCTAATCGCTACGACAACGGTATCTAAAGGGTTGTTGTAGCGAGTACATGACTGAAACTTTTCACAAAGCTGTTTTTATGTGGTTACAATTATCATACTCAAACTGGATAAGCCTAGGTTTTAGAACAAAAAACAAAAATAAGCCTAATAAAATTCCTTCTTTTATCAAAACCCGTCTGATAGACGCCACAATTCAAAGATGGCGTAACATACGCCCTGATCAGGCGGATCTGCTGTCGGGTATTCCTCTCAAAGACGCTTTTACATCATTTATTTATGTGTCGCTTTGTCTTTGAGTAGTAGCGTCAACCAGAGAGGTTTTTTTTTTAATTTACCTCCTTGTGCACAAAACAAAAAAAACTGTTTTCCGTTTTTTAAATTCTACATTTTTCCCCATTTTTTTTTCTAAATAATGTACTCATAAATTTGAAGTATGATAAACTAACCACCTAGAGGCACCCTTATTAAAAAGGTTCGTTGCACTGATCTCATGGGTTTGTACATAATTTGTGTTTATTTGTTTACGACCCGTATAGCGCTCACAAACACCCTTGCGCACGCCAGGTGTGGACACAGCGCATGCGCGAAATAAAAATTCGCCTGAGGCGAAGCGAAGCTGCCGACAGCAGCGCCATTGCAGCGGTGCAATGTCAGAGACGCGTGCTTGTCTACAGATATCGACAAACACTCGAAGCTACCACCTCGCCTCCCTTGTAGGATGGAAGGAAGTATGGCGCAGGTGCGTTGCGCGCCTCGGCCACCAGAGAGCAGGACCGCTGGCGGAAAGATGCGTTCGGGTAGGAAACCAAAACCTAAAAACGACTTTAAGTTGAGTGATTTTTTTTCGGAACACTTTAAAATGCGGCACCTACTTTATATTTTCTGGAATTTTATAATTTAGTGGTTTTCGATTATACTCAGTAGGTCTGTAACGGGTGCCATGTGTTTACATTCACTAATTGAAAAGTTAATTCATAAATCTCAGTTGATAGTATGTTTTTCCTACCCGTCACGTCCGCTGTCTCTGACAGTTTGTTTCCGGAACAACTTTCTTTCTTTCCTAAACTACGCTATTTTTAGTCACTTTTGAGTCTGCTGAAATACCCGGTGTATTCATGATTCACGCGTAATTTTTGTAGTCTTCGCGTGGTTTCTAAAAAACAAAAGTGTCAAATTGTTCACACAATTAACTATACTGATTAAATGGAGATATAATTTACAAGAGCCACCAGGAGACAACGCTTGGCACGGCCGGGATATAAACTCCAGGTCCCCTCATTGATGATGTATGCTAACCTGCAGCGTCTGACACATTTTATATTTCGGTATAATTTTATATTTTATTTTCACCACATTCGTAGGTTTCATTCATCCTCATAGTTTGACTATAACGTTTTTAATTATAGATCAGCCACCCGGGTTTAAGTCTATATCGTCTAGTATAAACTAAGAAATAGCAACGTGAAATACGTGTGATAATAAAAGACGTTTGCGAAAAACAACATATGTTTCTTTTTTAGCTGCATTGATTGGAATTTTGATGCTGCCGAGAACCCAATATGAAAAGTGTTGTCATAATTGTTTTGTTTTTTCCAGGTCTTACGCGTGTTTGCTTTTTTCCGTGGGTCTGGAATTTTAGATGAGAAAAGGCTCAAAAGAAACCCTGCCCCAGGTTCAATTATATTTCACCTTTCCAATGAACGTAGAGGGTTTAATGGTAATGCTGCAACCAATGCAGTATTACTACTAAAAGGGCTGACTGTATTTATATATTCTTAGGTATAGGCCAACTGTTGCTAATAAAAATACGGGCTAAGGGTTCATACGACGTTCAATATTAAAAGTTGAAAAATAGTGTTTTTATTTTTGATTTTGAGGTTTTTAGCTTATCTTAGTTCAACCTTCAATAGTCCCAGCAATACAAATTATCTTTCACCAAGAGATAACATATGGCCTTTATCTATAGTCACTAAAAATTACGAAAGTTTAAAAATATCAATCAAAGTTTATAAGGAAAAGTATAGTAATAATCGAGAAAAAAAACACTACAAAAATACAGTACGTGGAAATGAAAATATTGATATTGGTAATAATGAGAGCCTCATTCACTATATGATGATAGGGGGACCTGAGGGGAAAAACAAGGCTGTCCAAGCAGCCTGACTGGTCCTCAGCCTGATGCTGCCTTTAAAAACGTGGTGTGTTTGTTGTCACCTCTAGCAAGTCGGAGTAAGAAACATATACCCCCGTAACGCATCCAAGGGAAGGTCAAACAGAACATAGAAAACTCTGCAGAATCTACCAGACTTTCAAGCTGTCGAGAGTCTGCGAAACTTCGTTGACCCTTTCTAGAATAAACGAAACAGACTTCGGCCCCTTTCACACCAGGTTTTTGAAACCAGGCAGGTGAGAAGGGGCGAGCTCTTGATCGCCCAACCGCAAAAATATTGACCCGCCGGTTTTTCCAGTCATTTGCGCTAGAAAATCGCGTGCCGTCGAGTGAATGAAATAAAGGGCCGCCCGAGGGCGGGAACTGCGCCAGAGTGGCGTAGTACTGTGCCCAGATTTGAGAGTGCTTCCAAACTCCTCGATTGAGGTCACGCGGTTTATGAGCCGCGTTCGCAATACAGGCTGCGATGAGGAGGCGAAAGCGTTCATCATCCGAAAGCGTCTCCAACCTTTGCTAAGCCTTACCGACCGCTATCCTCGTCACCACTCAAAAATGCACGCATACGCATGCTCACACTTATCTACGCAGGAAGTTTGAGCCATTGGAATTGCAGATGATCCGCACGGGTTCGGTTTCTGCATCTCTAAACTCTAGGCTCACCAGAGTACCTCAGATGTTAGTGTTCATAAACACGAGAGGAAAAACGGACGTTTGATTGGTGGGAAAAACTAAACAAAGATTAACAAAAAAAAAAAAGAAAGCCCTTGGGTTGTTGCTAAGTACGTGAAGCAGGCAATGAATATTTCGATCAATAATTTAATAAAGTTTAAAAGCCTCTAATGACGTCGACAATTCTCTTCGACGGTCCCTTGTGGGCAAGAGTAATAACTAAT
Organism: Ixodes ricinus; assembly: GCA_037355805.1. Lineage (NCBI taxonomy): Eukaryota > Metazoa > Arthropoda > Arachnida > Ixodida > Ixodidae > Ixodes > Ixodes ricinus. Next base: position 180 of record JAZHYW010017090.1, on the reverse strand, counting down.
AACCGCCTTCGAGAGGAAATTGCTTTTGCTGAGCAGTATTTGTACCGAATAATTATGGCTGAGTTCAGCAGCGATTTTGGTTCTTATAAAACGTAAACCCCCAAGGTGTCATGCGTGATTAGCGATGTCACGTACGACGAGGAACCGTGGCACTGGAGGCCAACGACGTGCACGGTTCGG
>JAZHYW010017089.1:0-19171 GCA_037355805.1 Ixodes ricinus | reverse complement strand
ATATATAGAGCGCATTTGCTTTTCTTTTATAACAAAAGGTTGCCTCGCTCACCTTTTTATCATATATTTATGCTACAATATATCAGCACCTGTAGCTCAAAACGTCCGGGTGGCGCATGTTTAATTCTTTTGGCGGTGATTTATGTTTTATTTATGCACGATGAAGGCAGCAGATTGAACAAAATGGCTTTTTGAAAACAAAACACTGCCATAACGGGTTAGGAGAAAGTCGCTATAATGGTCGGTCAGAAGTTAGTTTTGTGGCATAAAGGTAATGGATTGCCGCGACTGATAACTTCCGTCAAAAAGTGATTGACTGAACTTCCGCTGATTACGCCATAAATTACTGTCGTCAAAAATAATAGATGCTTAACCCGTTACGTTACGAATAGATTTGAAGTTACTTCGCATACAACAAGTGGACCAAAATTTGATGCTTCTAAAACTGTATTACAATACAACTTTCAATTTCTCACATTGTCAACTTTGTTATGGGCGTTGTCAAATATTTTACAAAGAATGAAGGGCGTTGGTGGAGCGGGGTCGTGCACACTTCAAAGCTCTTCCGAAGGCTATGCGCCCATGCCCGTGCCTCTTTCCGAACGGTAAACACCCTTACAGCCGAAGTACCAACAAAAAATAAAAAAGCCAGGTTTTAAACAGGTGTAAAAAAAAGAACCCATAATTTTTATAACCTTGACGCTTTTTATCGAATAAAGTCCCATACTGTCAGCTGAAATGTAACACGAACGAATAAGAATGTTACTAAAAGAGAAAGTGACCGCACTGGCGCCTTCATTCAAATAATTATGACAACCCGTATTAGCGGCGAGATGTTCTGGTAGGCGCACCCCTATGGTTCCCCCTTGTGACGTCATTACCTGGCGAACAACAGGTCCGATGGTGTTTGTAAATAGCATGGTGGAAGCTTGAAATCCTTGCTGCGCTCTCAAAGGAACACTTGCAACACCATCAAAATTAAAGTTCTTTCATTCCTCTTATTTCCGTCGATGATAAATCCCCTTTCCGACGTCATAGTCAGCGTTCGGCCCGCAATCGTGGAAGGCCGACCACAGCGACTGCTTTCGGTCGCGCACGGGGGCTAGTTGTGTACTAGATAACAGAAATAATATTGCTCGCGATGTTCAGAGTTTGAAGCATAAAGGCGGGGTTACACTGCTTATATGTCATACAAAAAAGACAGTCTGCATCACAGATTTGAACTCGAGTCACAGACGAGATCCGCGCTTCGAATGCCGCATGGAAATGAGTGCAAAGAGGAAAACTCGGCACGCGGCATTCGAACCACGGATATTGCGGTGACTCGTGTTTGCAGACTGTCTTTTGCATGATGCTATGAGCAGTGCCGGCACCCCGGCTTAAGGAAGAAGATTCCACACATACAAAAGCAAAGCGCATTCTCCTACCCCAGAAAAATTTAAGAAATATAAATGAATGGAAAACTGTCTGGTCTACACAGATTGACTTTATGCATCTTTGATCTTTGATAAAAATATCTAGAGATGTCTACTTTTTTTTTTAGTGGTTCCTTCGTAGACATAATAAGCTTTTAACAAAGAGTGCTAGCCCGGGACATATTTATTTAGGGCTTACCCAATACTGCACGATGCTTTCCAGTTTGGATTCTTGATATCTTTTTTTTTATGCTGCTGAGTCGATTGACAACATTGTTTAATCCTCGTAGTAGATTTTCGTATTTTTATATAAGTAACGAGTGAATCAAGTGGTTAGTTGCAAATATTTTGTAATCCAATTACATTACCAATCACTGCCATGAGAATAATATAACGCTTGTAACGCAGATCATTACGAACAGGGAAAAGAGGGCGTGATTAGTATATTTCTCCTCTGCTATAGAATTACCGCTCTCGTTTTTGGTGGTCTGATTGTAAAGCAAGGAGGTGTTCTCTTGGATGGCACGTCTGCATTACTAACAAAGCGCATTACTTGATCCGCCTATGAACAATGTCCATGCGCTTGTTACAGTATACAGTTTTTCCGCTACGATCAAAACCAGCATCTCGATCGGGTTCAACAGTTTGACTACTGTATAGTGCTCTCCGCTATTATAACGTTTTACTGCTAAAACGGGACTGCTTTACAGCTCGTAAATCTGAGAGGACTGTTTATGCTGCTGGATTCACGAATAATTGTTATCAGGCGTACGAGCCGTCATTTTTTCGCAACCTTCGAATTAAAAAAAAGCATGACTCAGCAACAAATCTTTTTTAGCATTCAACCAATAAGTAGAATATACGAGACGACGTCGAGTGAGATATTATCGAATACATTTTGAAATATTCGGAAAGAAAACAAAAGCGTAAAAGTAAATGCGTAGCTAGGTGATTCAAGACCGCCCAGAGAAAGTGCCGAGAAGTAAGAATCAAGATTGTAAACCTCACCTCCCCTTTCTCCTTTAAACGTAGGGATATGCTGAACCGAAATCTGGATTCCACAAAACACGTGGCAAAAGCTTGCAACGGGATGCTAACAACGCCAAACATCACTCATACAGCGATATCTCAAACCGGATGACTACGTATTTTTCAAGAAAAAGGAGGCGCATTTGACAGGTTTGTTGACGTCATGTTTCTCCGAAAAGGAGAGGGAACGGCCTCGCGTCTTCTGCGCCTCGCCGCCTTGAGGAGCGAAGCGAAGAGAGGAGGAAACTAGGTATCTTGACGTCACGCGCCTCGTCGGCCTTGTTCAATCTCGACCTCTTTTTCTCAAAATACGGCCGTCCACTCGAGATATCGCCTTACGAGTAGTGTTGTAGGGATCGTAGCGTCCTGTCTACATCTCCTGCATTGTTTTTCTGAAATCCAAATTTCGGTTCACCATCCTTTAAACGTGAGGCACGAAACTAAGATTAAGTTTTCGCGCCTACATCACGAGGGACATTTCGGTTCTGGGTTTTAAACAGCACCATATGCGTCGTCCCCTTATTCACCGCTGCTCCACACCTGGCTGGAATGAAATAGATGAAGCTTCTCGACGTCAAGTGTTCTTCCGAAAAGGGAGACACTCGGAGACGAAGTCTGCAACCAGCTGAGAGAGCGTCTGTTTGGAGCCCTGTTGTGACTCGCCGAGGAAGCAACGCCGCCGACGCTTCATCCTGAGCTGCAGCTCCGCTGCCGCCCTCTTCCGTTTCTGCATTTGGAACGAGTGGGTGGCGAAGATTCCATTCTTCTTCTCTCTCGTTTTAGGCGGCGGTGAGAGGGAAGAACATGCTTAACGTTTGCGCGACATGCACCGTGCAGACTTGTACGTAACGCGTTACGGGCGGTCACTTGTAACCAGTGTTTTTTTCACGTTCCTTCAAAACCGGAACGAAAGCTCGTTCCTCGTTTCTTCTCAATGTTGGAACGGGTTTCCGTTACAAGTTCCAGTGGTTCGAAAGGAACGCGTTCCCATAACATTTCCAAGATTGGAACGTGTCGTTACATTAACGTTCCGTACTTTAATGAGACACTATGCTGAATAATCTGTAGATAAAAAACAGCGAGCGAGTGAAAATATCCTCATCGAACTATACTCCGTGTCACTAGTTGCGTGCAGTGCAGGCGAAGTCAACGCCAGGCGAAGAGAGAAAGGGCGAGCACTGGTAGGAAGGCGGGTCGGGAGAGGAGTGAAGTGCAGGGCGAGGGAGAAAGAGGAGAGCACTAGGAACGTTAGAGAGAAGAGGAGGTTTATCTCCTCGTCTCCAGCCTTCTATAGTGCTTGCACTTTCTCCCTCGCCTGGCGTTGCCTTCGCCTGTACTGCACGCAACTAGTGACACGGAGTATACGTGTCGTGTGGCTCACATTCTGTTTCAGTTCTTTGTTTCCGAAGATCTGTCGGACACTACACCATTCATTGAAAACAAAAATTGAAATAGTCGATAAAAAAAAAAGCCCAGATGCTTACTAAATTTCGGTAAAATTTTAGATATATGGAAAAACGAAAAGGAACCCCCGTTCCTTCTGCCGTTCCATCAAAAACCTAACGAGTTTCCGTTCCAGTTCCACCACCGCAAGATGGAAATTTGGCGCGGCGTTCCTACGTTCCTCATAAAAGGAAAGCGTTCCACGATGCTTGTTGCCCGGAACGCCGTTCCGTACAATACTGTTTGTAACTCTTTCTTTCTTTTTGTTATAAAATAACAATTTGGTTATTTTTGTTGGGTTCAGTTGAGGTGTTACGCCGGGGTCACGCTGCCCATGCATCATACAAAAGACGATCAGCAGAAACATTATCCGTGGTTCAGAATGCCGCTTGCCCCCTTGAACTCATTGCCGCGCGGCATTTGAAGCATCGTATATCGCGGTGACTCGCATTCGAATCTGTATGCAGACTGTCGTTTGTGTGTCGTAATAGCTGCGCGACTCTGGCTTTAAGTTACAGAGAAACGGAGGGATGCCGGGGAAGATGTGGGCCGTTACTTTTTGTGATAACTTGCATTCGTTAATTTTTGAGTGCGTAGCAGATTAAACGATATTCAGCTACTGGTTTTTTTTTATGAGAAACGTTTATAGCGCCATCTTTGTTTCACTGGACTCGTGATTTGCCTACACGCCGTCACAATCCGTAAGCCCCAAATGAACGACCGAGATATATGGAATTCCCGTAAGTGGACAGCGTACAGACGCGCTTCCTGCTGAGAACGCGAAGCATTTTCCTCATCGTCCCTAATGCTTGTCCCTCGCAAAACCTTAAAAGGAGCGATAAAAAAAAATATTCGCTTTTGACCACGAGTCATTTGTTCCGTCGTTTGTCGATTCGCGTCCTTCACCAATCACTCTAACAAAAATAAAAACAACAACAACAAGTGTATTATTTCTGCAATATTCACTGCATTTGACAACGCCGTCCTATGGAGGCTATATTCCACTGGACTAAACGTAGCTCTCTTTCTTTCTTTTGGCGTGCTGAATTTTTAAATGGGACGGAAGAACAAAACTGCTGATTTGATGAATATCTAGAAAAGCAATGCATTTTATCAAGTCTTTTTTATTTATTGTTCTAGCTTTTAACAGTAGGTGCCGTCATACCGCAAATGCAAAATGACCCATAAAACCAAATATTAAAAAAAACATTTAATTAACATTTTAGTTAGTTAGCCAGCTTACCGTGCCCGTTATCTCCTTATCAAATGTTTGTCGAGCCTGTAAATACATGGTGAAGACGGCGTCCATCTAAATCACGCCTCCTTCTTGAAACGAAATCATGAAACGATTTTTCTACGTTCACCAAATGCTACTTAGAATTACTCCCTAACGTTAATAACTGAACAAACATGCCTTAGCTTTTCTTTTCTAGGCAATGGCAGTCACCAAACAAATTCGAGAAATATTAGCATCTTTCATCCCCTGAACTCGTAGGCAAAACACGCGCCGTTATTATCGTTTCATAACCCCATGAAAATAAAACACCCTGTATAATGACGCGGTGCAGTGCCGTTTTTCTGAATAAATTATTTCCAAGTATTTATAGCCATTTGACATAAGTGCCAAAAAAGTAGAGTAGTTTGAACGCTGTCAGCTAGAGCTCTGAAATCAAGCAATTTTTAAATACAACCGTTCCAGGAAATACTTGCCATTAATATGCTAGACTACCCTCTTCTTGTGTGTTCCTCAGTGAACAGATTTATTGGCACAGAACTTGAAAAAGAGTATTAGATTATCTAGATGAAAAAGAACGTCCACAATGTGTCGGAGTACGGTTAGATTGAAAAGTTTCCGGAATCGCCGTTAGAGAGCACCTTTTTCCAAAATATTTTTAGGTCGCTGCATTGGCCACCATTTCGTATGAAATGACCAAAATGTCAGATTGATATCTCAAAAAGGTAGGCTTTGACAAGCATTCTATAGTCGAGCAGCCATTAACATTTTCACTGATGGATAAAAACGAAATTCGAGTGGTCATTAATTTTATTTTTATTTGTAGGGAAAACCTTCGACAAAGATCACATCCTGGTTGAATGCCGCTTTTGGAGACTCATCCCCTTCGTCTTCCACCGTTCGGTTCTGGGTTCCCAAATTCAGGCGTAATCGTACGGACACAAGTGATGAACCACGTTCAGGACGTACAGAAAGAGCTCCCACACCAAAACTTGTGCACAAACATTCATGACTTGATTTTGGAAGGCCGCCGCATAATAGCGCGTGAAATTGAGAAGCAGTGGGCATCTCTCTCTGAAAGAGTTGTCTACGTTTTACAAAATGAATTCGGGATTAAAGAAACTTCCTGCAAGATGGGTACCGCACTTGGTCAATCCGGAGCGAAAACGCTTTCGAGCCCGGACGTCAGCCGGCGGCTTTCAAGTGTTTCAGGCAAATCCAACAGATTTCAAGCGATGATCTTGTTTCCACACGCAAGAAACAAAAAGTCAGTCGAAACAATGGACTGGGCCCGGTGAATACGTTCCGAGGAAGGCAAAGACCATTCAGTCGGCTGTCAAGGTGATGGCACCGGCTTTTTGGGACGCCAAAGGAATTTCGCTAATTCATTATCTTGAAAAGGGAGAAACTACTACTGGCCAATACTACATAACACTTATGGACAAGCTGGTACGAGTAATTCAACGAAAAACGTTCGGGAATCGTCAAGAAACAGGTGTTGTTTCACCACGACAATGCACCCGCCCATTCAAGTGCAGTCTCTCAGCAAATACTGACAGAACTCGAAGTACAAACTCCTTCCTCATCCACCGTATTCACCTGATTTGGCTCCCTCGGACTTCCGCCTATTCCCGAAGCTGAAGAGCTTCCTGGCTGGAAAGAAATTTCTCTCGAATGAAAAGATGATTGAGTTCGTGAACAGTTATTTTGGGATGTCGAAGAACGTCACTTCCAGGAGTGAATCGAAAAGCTGGAAAACGCTAGACCAAGTGTTGTGAGCTTCGGGGGGATTATGGCGAAAAATAAGTATAACTAATTCAGATATCTCTTGTTTTCATTTTCATTCCGGAAACTTTTCAATCTACCCTCGTACTAATATCTCGCGGATGATTTTAGGCGGGATAAAGGGATCACATTAGTATATACATATTTCACAAGGGCGCCGCCATCTTGAAATATCGTCACTTCCAGTTTGGGCGAAAACATTGTTTTGCCGTCGCCACGCCAATAGAATACATTTAGGATGTAAGCGTAACCGTCACCCACTTTTGTTTTGTCTCCTCTCTATTTTTTTACAATTAGCAGGTGGAAATGTTTTCTTATTTTTTCGTCGCCCATATCGGATATGCCAGCCAGGGTGCTGGGGACGAGAATAAGCGAAAAAGATCTATAGCATGAACCACCACGGTTCGTCCTATGGTTGTTTCTCTGTGTAGTGGCAATGACGGTAGTCACCGGAGGTTTCTATCCGGGCAGTGTGACGAGATGTTGCGGAAGTTTCGACTGAGAGGCTTCTTTCATTATCTTGTGCTCCTTGGGCGATAGTTGCAGCGACGTCAGAACGACGCCGAGTTCTGATTGGCTTTGATTGAAAGGATCGTGAGTAGACCTCAATACTAAATAACTTAAGGCCTACCCACTATTTTTTTTTCTCCAGTCAGCCAATAAGAGCTCGGTGTCCTGACATCATCGCAACCCTTGTGCAGGACGAAGACGGACTTGCGCTCTGCATAGTGGTGCCATGTTGCATTAGGCTTCCGTATAGTTGAATTCCAAGCTATCGTGTGAGTTTGAGGGATTGTGAGGGGCTTGAGGTTTCGGCGCTGGTACATTCATTTGGTGTTGCTTGCGGCGCACCAAGTGAACCTTTTAATTTATGGCGAGAAATCCGCCCTGGTGAGTCATTCGAGCGTCGAAAAAATGTAAGATAGCGCATGCAACATAGAGTCAGCTAAATGATCATAGCGCGTTTAATCACTTGAGGCCTCCGGAATTAACTAATCGCCGCTTCCGTATAGCGTCTAGGGCATATAGCCCAAAGAATTTAAAATTGTTGACTCGGACACGGCAAATGCCAGTGTTGTGGATTCAACTATACGTCTTGAAACGGAGAGTCGCTATACCTCATTCGAAAGGGTCAGTTCTATATAGATACCAAGGGCGGTCAGCGGGTACAATGATTGACAGCATTGTGCTCTTTAGCAGGCCACGCCTTTCCTCGATTGTTTAGATAGATACCTTGCCTGCATATATGAAGCTTGCTGCTCGGAAAAGAAGCTGTGGCAATATACCCATGCGCCGAGAAACCGAGGGAGAGGAGAGACGAGAAGCACGCGGGGACGACAGCAACGCCGAGCTCTGGTTAGAAGGATTAGGGGTAGATGGCGCGAAGCTAGCCTTTGTCCCCACTGCCCTCGTCGAACGCGTTAGGTCGCGGAACGCCGGCGCCCGGCGTTTGGCTCTCAGCATTCGAACGCGTTCCACGAGTGCAGTGGAGACAAGTACGGTCTAACTCACTAATCGTTCGAGCCATGGGCTCTGCGCTACTGACGCCCCAGCGCGCTCTCGTCTCCTCTCTCTCCCAGTTTCTCGGCGCATAGCAAAAAGACCTTAAAGGCCGACGACCAGACTCGAGATTCTGCAAGGCAGAAGATCCTCCTCACCATGGGGGAGGAGGAAACAGGCAACGGTGGAAAGGGTAGAAGGGGAGAGGAGGAAGGCGAGGTGGGAAAGTGCAAAGCGCGAACTGGTCGTCGGCCTTTGAACGAATGACATCTTGCACGCGCGTTTGTCAACGCCTTAGTTTGGTTATCTACTTCGAATCTCTTATTCGGGGAAGGCGAGCGCATGCGGCGCGTAGACATACATTCCTAGCATTCTGCTCGATGCTTGAGTAATGAGTAATAGGTCTTATCGCTAGGGATGGTTCTGACACGGTGATGTTGAAACGGAAACAATCCAGCGGGACTTTCATGACATGTTACGAACGTGCGTTAGCGCCATGCTGTAAGACTAGACCCATGAGCACTTTTTTTTTTAACAAACGTGAGTCTCGCAGTTTTTCTGCCTATTTGGATGGTTCCAGCGGGCATACTTTAAACGGTACAAAGAACGACGATAAACCCATTTCTAGGAACAGACAGACAGATGTACAAAAATAGAGAGCAAGAGAGCGAAGGAAATAGTTGGAACTATCTCTTTCAAGCAATAATTTAATCTTAACAAAACAACAAAAGGAAGGGCAAACAAAGTATGCTTACACGCCTCAAAAACAAAAGAGGAAGCCCGTTTGCATAGAGGCAGACGACTGTACGCGGCGACGCTGGATGCGGCGTGTCGATAACTCGGGAACATAAATTCGGCGGCTCGGCAAACGCGATTCCTCCGCAGTAAATTAGTGGCGGGGAAAAGACGCACAGGCCCACGAAGCTCCCCCCCCCCCCCCCCAAATAAAATAAAATAAAACTTGAACGAAGGAAGCGGCAACCCCAGAGAGCGCGCGAAAGAGTAGACAGTCAACGTGGTGCAGCACGGTCACCGGCCAGCGGCCGGACGGAGTCCTCCCAAGGAGGCGGCAGAGTGACATCCAGGCCGAGGATGGGGCCGAGGGAAAGCAGAGGACCAGCAGCGTCATTTATCGGGCCGTTTGACGCAATGATTACGCGTCCTCCCACGGAGCTACGTGCCCGACGTACCGAGCGTCTCGACACGGCTTTCGACGAGGCCTTTCCGCGCACACCCCAGGGGAGGAGAGCGAACAAGTCGACGCTAACCTTCTTCTCCGAGCCCTCCCCGCCACCGACACACACGGTGGCGGTGACTCGTCAAGTGCACTATACTCCGTCGGTGGTGGTGTGGACGACCGCTAAGCATCTCCCGAGTCGTAATACGAGGCTCCTCCTCGGAGGTATGGGTCACACACACGATACGCTCCCTGCTATATACGCTTCGCGATACGGAGAGAACGAAGCGATCTAATAAACTTCTGTTTTGAGTCGCAGCGGTGCTCGTAAATCAAAGAGCCCGCGGACGTGAGCGGAATTCGGGATCGGCGAAGAAAACTCGGTCCACCACGCGTGCAAAAACCTGCGGCTTGAAGGCGTTTCTTTTCTTTTTTATTATTATTTTTTTTGTTGGTGTTGGAACGAGAGCAAAGTGAGTGTTGTGACTGAAGAGAGATCTCCACTTTGGGATATGGGTTTCCTTAAAAGGCTCAGCGCTGTCGAACTGGTTTTCTCTCTGTGTACGATTGCGGGTTTACTTCGAGTTACACGTGTGTTTTCCCTTCTTTTGCTGGGGCCGCCGAGAAATGGGGCGGCGTTAATCAATACCTAAAAAGGAAAAGCAAGAAAAAAAATAAAATAAAAAGCAAAAAGCAAAAAGAGAAAATCATATACATAACGAATTTGAAAACATTCTATTGGAACAAGCTGCGACAACGCATATATATATATATATATATATATATATATATATATATATATATATATATATATATATATATATATATATATATATATATATATATATATATATATATATATATATATATACGTATATATATATATACGTATATATATACACACACAGGCTGTTTTTTTTTCTATTCTTGCAGATTTGTTTTAAAAAATGCCATGAAAGCTACACTTATGCGGGTTGTGCTGGTGGGTTATACCAGGGTGTCGAACCGGAACCGAACCGAACCGAAAACCGGAACAGAACCGTTATTTTTAGCCGAACCGGAACTGAACCGAACCGAAATCTTCGCCGCCATCTTGAACTGAACCGGAACCGAACCGAAAAAAATATAACGGTAACCGGTTCAAAACGGTTCAAGGTATTTGTTTTTGTTATTATCACAAAATAAACACATGGAAATAAAAAATTGGCGGCGGTATTTCTATCTATTGATCAAATCGTTATATACAAAATTGCAATGTATAGTAAATTGTGGGTTTTCGTGGCGCTTTTGTATTGGCACTATGATTAAACATGTGTCACGTTGTCACGTGACGTCATGGTGTCAAAATATGTTGTCAAGTAAGATGTCACATGACCCCGTGACGTCACGTTACTCACTGCGTTAACTCGATTTAATTTGAGGAAGTCACTAGACGTATTAACGTTGTTGACAGCGTGACGGAACATGACACCACGATTTTACACCGAGAGTCACGTGACACCATGACGTAAGCGATTTTTATAACCTCTAGTCGAGTGCTCGTGTTCATGACAATCAGCATCGACAAACATTCCGATAAAGGCTCATGTAAATTAATATGATAATAGCCCAACTCTAACAATATCAAGCTCAGCCCAAGCTTTTGCTTTCCAAACCCTAGCGCAGTACATCTTAAATGGAGGTCCGCGGACCCTTTGGGGTCCGCAAAGGCATTCTAGGGGTCACCGAAGTTTTGCCTCATCAGTCAAGCCTGGCAATAAAAGTTCTATTTTTTTATATTGAGAAGAAAAGTTCCAATTTTTGGATGAATTTTCTCGTATGTATGTCAATGAGAGAGGTCTACTTCACACATTCCCTAGTTATATCCATTTATTAAATCATTATCATCTTTATCCTATACCTTTACCTTCCCCTGGCCACGAAGAAGGTCCTTCATCATCGTCCGCCGACCTACAAGGGGTTCGCGAAACATCAACGGTTGAGAACCCCTGCCCTAGGGCATGACTAGGATGAACACTGACGGTATATAATTAGCGTCAGATCACGTGACCACTTGTTCAAATAGCGAGTTGAGGAAGGGATAGTCAGTTGTCTTTTTCCTTTATTTTTTCTGCATCTGCTATTGCGCGGAGGGGAAACTAATGGATGTTTTCGCAAGCTATCATCGTCAGGGGTTATTTCTTAACAGTATTCATTGAAAATGCAAATATATGTTGCAAGACCAATTTTACATCATTGAGGCACCCAAACATTTGTTCGTTGTTGCTGAACTGCGTCCGAAAGATGTTCCCGAGAATAAAAGCATTAAAATGACTAAATGCGACGTATTAATATGACGTTACATTGAACTCCATGTGTGTACAGAAGCAATACAAAAACAAAAAGATTGTAGTGACCTCAGAGGGACATCCGAACGTTGGCAGTCGCTGCCACTCTCACACCAGCGTCGTTCTCAATATATTGCCCAAGTTTCGATCCCCTCTGTATCTTGCTTAGAGGAGCTATAAAAAGATTTCCATACATCACTAAATACTACTCAGGATCACTTCTAACGTTAATAATTGATTAAACATGGCTTTGCTCCTTTTTCTAGGCAATGGCAGTGGCCAAAAATTAGAAAAATATCAGCATCGTTGATCCCCTCAACTCGGAGGCAGAAGCGGCCACGTGGCCTGGTGCCTATCTTATGCCGTCAATGTTAATCATACCCCCGCGCTCTGGTTGCAAAGGAACAAAACGCGTGCTGAGCTCCAGGCATTGTTAGAGTTCTATTCTCATCACTGCAGTGGTTGGACACTAGCCACTACCCAGGTTTCCGCCGAGGCATTGATTGTTACGAGCCGATGTACAGTGCTCACACAGTTCTCCTGCCCAATCCATGAGCCGCGCTCGACTGTCATCGGGCGGGTGGTTTTGATCCTACAATTACGACATCAATATTTACGAAGGCAAGACTAAAAGAAATAGTCTCATTTTATCCTCGCAATTTCACAGCGACAAAGAAGCTTCTGAATCAGTGGCGGCTTGTGCGAGTATACTTGGGCCAGACTAGGATTAGTACGCCTCTGCAAAGTCATGAACATTCCAACCCGAAATCGTTTTATGACCCCTTTAAACTTCACGGGATGCAAAATAAGAGCAATGAAGGGTTGCTTTAACAAGTGACAACTAAAATTGTCGAATTAGCACACACAAACGGAGGAGGCAATTCCTCACGAATACTTTCAGCCTATCCACTCTGGCGAAGAAGGAAGACTAGCGAAGCTGTACTATGGTGAGAATGAAGTAATGGCCGGCCGCAAGTCGGCAAGCCAGAGGGGAAAGGCTGGAGAGGTTGCCGGCCATCTATGCACGACGGCGGCAACCAGACAACCGGCAAGCCGGTTGTCTGGTTGCCGTCGTCATTTATAGATGGCGGTAGCTGTCTAGAGTTTAGTGTCATAATTTGTTTGTCGACGGACACGATACCGGGGAAACTAGCCCTTAACTGCTTCGCTGTAAAGAAAAGTCTGTGTGTGTGGGCGTGCGTGTATGTGTGGGGGGGGGGCGGGGGAGGTCGGGGGGTAGTTTTAAAAACATTCTGTGTTGCAAAGGTTCCTCTTCCCCGCATCTTTGGCGCAGACCAAAAAACGTGGCCCTGGAAACTACTTTGTTTGCAAAAACGCTCTTGCCAAAAAGCACGTTCTTGTCGTGCCAAACGCTCGCGCCGTTCCTCACGACGATGCACTAAGAACAATTATACCTGCCTTTCTAATAATTGGCTTTCACTGAGCTTGAACCTCTTGCAGCGTGCATTTTGCACCATCGAATTCGATTTTCTCAGCAAGAAGAAATCGCAATGACCACCAGCCTATAGTATGATGACGTCACGTGCATACCATGTTAAACAGTTGAGCTTTCTGGTGAAATGTGATGTTTGCAACACTAGCAAGAGATGTCCTAATTGTAAAGTTGTGCAGTATTTATAGCAGTCTCGCGATGATATATGGCAGCCTAGAGAAATGCTAGAGGGCATAACTATTCAAGCATAGTGTCGTAAAGTGAGGGCCCAAAACAAGTGCAGGTAAAACCGAATATAACATTAGCCTCCCGAGGCAGTATTTCGCGAAGTCTTCGAGCTCATGCAAGCTGATGAAATGTGATTTATACTAAGATTTTAAGAATCTTTGTATGTCCGCTATTTATGTAAAATTATGAATTTCGTTGCGTGCATCTTTACGCATCTTTTTTTTTTTTGCAATAAGGCGTTCTGTAAGGGATTATTTGGGAAAATAACATGAATTATCTCTCTCTTTTTGAACATCTCGTGTATTTTACTTCCAATTTATCATGTGAGCACAGAGTCCTTTTTGGCGTACCCTGCAACCTGATGTTTCACACTGCCAATCAGCAAACAAGAAAAACACGTTCACCCAGACTCCACAGCTCGCGTAGTTTCGAGTATCGTCCTTCCGCGTCGGTCTCAAGCGGTTATGTGAACTTTATAAAGTAAAATTATTGATCATTAAAAAATATATTTAATTACTAACTGAATATTTGACAACATAAATAAAGGGCCGACATCCATAAAGCAATGCCCCCAAATTACCTGAAAGCTGTTCTGCCAATCTTTTCCGGCCTTCTTATCCTCGACAGGCACGTTGTAAGTGATATGGGACAGCCTAACACACAATTTTGATTTTGAAGCTAATTTAAATAACTATTTAGGAGAAACCAGCTGATCGAACCAACCCTACAAATGAGAGGAAAACGAGAGAGAGGCATTCAACCACTGGATCTCTCGCTCTCCCCTCATATGTACGGTTGGTGTGTTCAGCTGGTTTCTCCTACATATGTTTAACCAACGTGCTCAGCTCTTTCCCGTGGTTGAATGACTATGTGTTCCTCACACATGTAACTTCTCAAACATTTAGAAGTCTGTTATTGCCTCTTTTATGTGGTGAACATTACTTTTATGCGTCTGTGGGCTGGACAAAAACAAAGTAATCAGGAGCGCGCGGCGGAAGCATGACGATTACGCACGCAAACCGTCAGAAAGTGTCGAATTAAGTAGCTGCCTTGTCGAATAGAACGTGAAATACTACTTCGTTTTACTTAACAGAAAAGAACCTTGGAGGACGCTTAAGATTCGCCTTTAAAAGGGGAACGCGATAGCGTTAATGGCTTTCGTTTGCATCGCATTCTCATTTGCTGCGCAGGCGTGCCTCGCCTGACCTAGTTAAAAGCGTCTGAGTCGCAACCGAAGGGTCGTAGGTTTGGATCCCGCCTGAAATTCCTAATTTTTTTTTCTTTGAGGCAAAGTAATTATTTTAAAACTGAGATCATTTGAGACATACGGCTACCTTTAATTCGCATTACATGTCGAGTTTTAATCACTCCAATTCCAAGCTTGATGTCACGTTTCACGTGAGCATTGTGGGTTGTTTGAAATTCCTCCGCGAGGGCATGTAGCTCTGACGTCATGATCATATATCGACCAATCAGGAATTTTCAGTCACGCCACCGACATCGGCTTTTCTGCGACATGAGCTCCTTAACACTATCGGGTTAAAATCACTAATTAGCAAGGGTGATGCTCATTTGCAAATTAAATTGAACGGCATCTTGTCAACAACAAACCTCAACAGCCAGGCTATGCCAGCTTATCCTGTATAAGAAAAGAGCCCCATGTATAAGAAGGTGCGTATAGATCAGTGTGAACAATTGCGATTACTCCTTGCTGCATGATTAGTTGCAGGCATGCGGTGGTGAGTGTAAACTATGTTTGGTTAGAACAACAAGCATTTTGATTGCCGCTCGGTGTTTCTATAAAAAATAGACTGAAAGGAATTATCCTAAAACTTTTGTGACATTTTGAAAATTTCAATGCGTTTAGCTCTGTTATGTCGTCATCATATACATATATATTGTGAAGCGTATTTCGTAAACCATATTTTATGATATATATGGCCACGAGGTGCTCATTTCATAATTTTATGTGATGTAGTTAATTCCTTAGTTTAAGGACACAATCACGATTTCACTTTTAATACTGCGACACAAAGTTGTACCAATCCCGGGTATTTTAGGCGACCTACCACACTCCGCGACAGCATTTTATACCGTGTAAATAGATCAGCTTGAACTATAGAATTTTACTTAAACACGAAGAAGGGACAAGAAAATACAGTATAGTTCTAAATTTCAAGCTGATCTATTTACAGGTATGTACCAACAAGCTCAACTCTTCAGTCTTGTACTTAAACATTTTGATTCAGGTAAAATATATGTTACTGGTAAACAAAGGGATGTTGAGTCGTATGAACACGACGTTATGTACGTTAATGTAGACTTTCTTCTACTCTTGCGTCGAAATTAAATAACTGAATTTCATAATTTTGGTACCTAAAAACAAAAGTAAATTGCACGGACGATCGAAGAAACTATATAGTTAATCGTCTCACGGCGTAAATACTGTATATTGCCAGAATAACGCGGAAAAAATATTCTCAATTTAGCGGTTCAAACCGGTTCGAACCGGTTCAAACCGGTTTGAACCGTTATTTTTTGCTCCCCGGAACTGAACCGGAACCGAACCGAAAGCCGTGAACCCGAACCGGAACCGAACCGATAAAAATTTCGGTTCGACACTCTGGGTTATACGCCCAGGGGGACATTATGTGGCTGGCTAATCTTTGCGATGAGTCTGCTAATTAATTAAAACTCACTAATTAACTTTTTAATTAGTGAAAATAGACATATGGTTCCAATTAGAAACTTGCTGAGCGTCGTCCAAAACCTCTAAATCAGTCATCTTCAGGAAGGCTTTCAGCGCGTGAGAAGCGCAGTGGTGCCCTAAAGTGACTACTTGTGGAGCAGGTACAAGGCCAGCGGTTTCGGTAAAGGTCCGTTCACACTCTTGCGACCGAGTTCGACCGAGAGAGACCGAACCGGTTTTAAGCCTCTTGCGATCTCTTACAACCAGCTCCGCTGCAGCCGAGCTGGTCCTAAGAGATCGCAAGAGGCTCGCTAAACCGGTTTGGTCTCTCTCGGTCGAAGTCGGTCGCAAGAGTGTGAACGGGCCTTAAGCCGCCCGCGCAATTTTTCCGTCTCTTATCTAGCCCCAGCCTACCTGCTCCACGAGTGGTGACTTCAGCGCACTACTGCGCTTCACTACTGCGCTCAAAGTCTTTCTAAAAATTACAGATTTAGGGTTTTGGACGACTGCTCAGCAAGTTTCTAATTGGAGCCATATCTCTATTTTCACTAATTAAAGAGTTAATGAGTGAACTTTAATTAATTAGCCGACTTATCGCAAAGATGAGCCACCTACATAATGCCCCCTCGGGCGTATAACTCACTCGCATTAAACCGCATAAGCGTAGCTTTCATGGCTTTTTTCAAAAAAAAATCTATAAGAATAAAAAAACAACACCCGGTATATATATATATATATATATATATATATATATATATATATATATATATATATATATATATATATATATATATATATATATGTGACTTTTTAAAGCTTTACAGATTTGTTTAAAAAAGCCGTGAAAGTTACACTTATGCGGTTTGAGCAGGTGAGTTTTACGGCCAGGAGGACATTAGTGGGTGGGTAATCTTTACGATAAGTTGACTAAATAATTAAAATGCGCTAATTAACTTTTGAAGTAGTGAAAATAGACATATGGTTCCAATTACAAACTTATGAGCGTCATCGAAAACCACTACATCAACTCTTTGTAGAACGACTTAAAAGCTCGTGGGAAACTCGGGGCCATGGCCTCCGAGATCCCGGATCTCGGAGGCCATGGAAGAGCAGTCCAACATGCCTCCGCCCGTCAAAACAGATTGACATCATGCCGTTATATCGGTTTTCAGCGCTTTTTACACCCCATACTACCGATACTAAAAAACGAAGCGAGTGTCAAAATAGGACTAAATACGCGCGAAGATAGATGCTATTAATGTTGCTGTCGTCAATAACGCAGGGCACCGTCCCGGTGCCCTGCGAAAATGGCGGCAGCGGGTGTGTACGCATGCGCAGAAGCTTACTAGAAAAAGGGCCATTGTGCAGCTTTCAGCCTAAACACAGACTAGGCCCACTACTGTTGCTAAAACGGAGGCGAACAATTACCGCATAAAAGAAGAAAGGTTCAGGTCTCCATTCTGAGTGCAATTAGAACAAACTTCACTGAGACTGCCACGGAGACAACAGCTCTGTCTTTCGGGCTAGGGAGCATCTAAGGCAGCGCTTCATAAACATCTGTGTGCACGTACTATAACACAAGGCCGGGGACCTTGAGTAGAACAGAGGGAGAAAGTATTTACGATATTTCTCTTTCCTTCTCTAAAGGGGAATGAAAAACCCCAGAAAACTGAAAGCCCCTCCACGCCTTTTTTTTTTTTTGCTTAAAGGGATACTACAACGAAATTTCGGCGCTCATTTTTTGGTCTATATGTGTCCAAAAGAGCAGTATCACATGGAACATACCAATATCTTGTTAAAAAAGTCTCGAAAAGGAATTTTAAAACGAATTAAACGATTAGCAAAGAGCACCTGGTGGATGTCGCTAACGCCTCGTTTGTAATGCTCGTCTAGGAACCTTGAGAGCTAGTGACGGAAATCGTCTCGCCTTCGGCCACGACGAGAGAAGGGGGAAGGAGGAACTCCCCTCTTTCCGAGAATCCTTTTGTGTGTCGCAGAAGTCGCTATTGTCCCCCTACAAGATTATAGAAGATTAACCCGTCACTCAAAATTCGTACAAAAGCAGCCGCTTCGGTGGCTGGACCGACTAGGCCATCCTCTCGACGTCAGCCTCGCCGTAGCTTTGCTCGTTTGAGACGATTTACGTCACGATTGCGCTGGGCCTTCTCCGAGCGCTTGCCAGAGTGGGCCGTTTATAACGAAAAATACAGCCACCAGGATCAAAAATACAAACGGGCGATTGTCATTTACGGATATTGTGGATCATATTCAACCTATTTTTGAACACGACGGGAATATTTCAAATTTCGTTGAAGTATCCCTTTGACTTCAACGAAATTTGAAATATTCCCTTCGTGTTCAAAAATAGGTTGAATATGATCCACAATATCCGTAAATGACAATCGCACGTTTGTATTTTGATCCTGGTGGCTGTATTTTTCGTTATAAACGGCCCACTCTGGCAAGGGCTCGAGAGAACGGACATCCAACGCAATCGTGACGTAGATCGTCTCAAGACGAGCAAAGCTACGGCGAGGCTGACGTCGAGAGGATGGCCTAGTCGGTCCAGCCACCGAAGCGGCTGCTTTTGTACGAATTTTGAGTGACGGGTTAATCTTCTATAATCTTGTAGGGGAGACAATAGCGACTTCTGCGACACACAAAGGGATTCTCGGAAAGAGGGGAGTTCCTCCTTCCCCCTTCTCTCGTCGTGGCCGGAGGCGAGACGATTTCCGTCACTAGCTGTCAAGGTTCCTAGACGAGCATTACAAACGAGGCGTTAGCGACATCCACCAGGTGCTCTTTGCTAATCGTTTAATTCGTTTTAAAATTCCTTTCAGACGCTTTAACAAGAATAGTATGTTCCATGTGATATAGACCAAAATGAAATG